>MU731902.1:1757-45597 GCA_026770625.1 Nicotiana glauca
CGTTGGATTCCAATCATCCAATGGCCCTAATTAAATCAAATGTTTAATATACCAAAACTCCCCAAACCCCTTACCCCTCAGAAACCCTACCCCTCTCTCGTCTCTAACAATTCAGAGACAGTCCTCACTCCGCTGTCGTCTGCCGCCCACCGAAAATCGCCTACGGCGGCGGACCACCACCAAACAACCCCAAAACTACAACCCAGAATCTCCTTCACCTCCCCATCCCAACCCCTCAAACCATTCCCTTCGAATCATAGCCAAATCCTTCGAATCTTCAATCGAAATCGGACCCCAAACCCTAGTTTACCCAACAGACCCCAAATTAACACCCTAGGACCCCTTCCTTCCCTTCTTCCCAAATCCCATACTAGTTTCCCTCGAATCTCGTTGGAACGTCTCGAATCTTTAGTCTAAAGGTTCGAATCCTAAAAGCGGAATACAAAACCCGTCGCTCCAGTTCCTCATGAGTTTTAGGACTGATTGTATCACAAAATAAGGTTATTCACTTATTTTTGACAAAGAACAAGTGATTGACCTTATTTGGTGATTTAAATTGTAGGGTTAGCTACAAGGTCAAGCCTGAACCAGTAAGTTTCCCTGAATATTTATGTTCCTCTTAGCATTCGTTTCACCTCTGCCTCCTCTTCTTTTCTTCTACATGTATGTTTGATTGGTTTGTTTTCTGAAGGAATTTTGTTTAGTTTCAAACCTAGTTTTCTTTGCTTTAGTTTAATTTGCTTATTCGCATTTATTTTTGTTAATTTCAGTTCTTCTGCTCAATTTATTTGGTCCTGTTTGCTTTTGTTTTTTGATTTTAGGTTTGTTAATTAGTTTTTGTATTTAATCATTAATGTCTGCACTTGCCATCTGAATCGATAGACTTCTAGTTTTTCATTTAGAATCAGTTAAGCTGTGTTTAATGGTATTTGTTCTGAAACCAACATGTTAGTATTTCGTAGTATCTCGACTCCTTGTTTAAATGATTGTGCTAATTGATTCAAAGGTCGAATCTCAATGTCATGACCCCGATTTCCCACCTTCGGGAGTCGTGATAGCGCCTACTATTGGGAGCTAGGCAAGACAAATTTAATTACTTTTTTATTAACAATATAATCCCTTCTTAACAATTATCGGTAGTAATATAAAAGCAATGGAATTAACTAAATAAGCGAAAGTCTTAAATTAGAAAAAAAAATCTGAATAGAAATGCGAAAAATTCAACATAAGCCTCTACCCAAGACTGGTGTCACATACTCACGAACAACTAATAGTGCTAAATACATCCGTGTGAAAGAAATATAACTGTTTGTCTTAAAATAAATGAGATAATAGACTGAAATAAAGATAGAAGAGACGTCGAGCCTGCGGACGCCTGCAAGGCTACCTCGGTGTCTCACTGGACTGAAGGCTAACTCTTGCGCTACTGCAACTGCTATCCAACACCTGGATCTGTGCAAAAGAGCACATAGTGTAGTATCAGCACAACTGACCCCATGCGCTGGTAAGTTTCTGGCCTAACCTCGGCGAGGTGGTGACGAGGCTAGGACCAGACTCCAGATAAACCTGTGTGTGTATATATATATATATATATATACACATACAAGTACAACGGAAAAATAGCAAGAAAATAACAATTTAAGTTGGGGAAGGGAGCATGCTTCAGGGGTGACAGATATAAACAAAATATCAGGAATAATGGTACGTACATCTACAGTTTAACTACTAACAATAATGAAAAGTTAAGGAAACTTTCATATTCAACTCATCTTGTTGCAGGCGTGCAACCCGATCCCATTTCTCAATATCTCGTGGCAAACGTATCACCCGCTCCCATTTCAATACCATATGTGGTAGGCGTACCACTTGCTCCCATTTCAATATCATTTGTGGTAGGCGTACCACTCACTCCCATTTTAATATATCATTTGTGGTAGGCGTACCACTCGCTCCCATTTCAATATCATTTGTGGTAGGCATACCACTCGCTCCCATTTCAATATCATTTGTGGTAGGTGTACCACTCGCTCTCATTTCAATATTTCTTGTGGTAGGCGTACCACCCGTTCCCATTCTAATCCAACACAGTATCACAAAGAGAATCCTGGCAAGGGAACAAGATAATATAATGTTTTCCCGGCAAGGGAACAAGAATATCAAATCAACTAGCCCGGCAAGGGAGATCCAGCTATAACCAACCTTATTCAATTTCTACTTAACACAATTAACACCAATACTCATCCATGACTAAATATTTGTTCAGCATCAAAGGTTTTCAACCAGTCCTCATAGAATCAATTAGGAATACAACAATTTAGTAATTTAGGACTCACGGTCATGCTCGACACCAACGTATAGATACTCGTCACCATGCCTATACGTCGTACATAGCACCAAAGAAAGTAGCAAATATGACTCGACTCCTAATCCCTCAAGCTAAGGTTAGACCGAACACTTACCTCCAACTTCCACGGCTAATTCAATCCTCAACGCCACTTTTCCTCTCGAATTCGGCTCCAACTCAACCAAATCTATGCAATAATGACTTCATGTTACCAATATGTGCTAACCAAATCAAACCCAATGTCTAATTATATATTTTTCATCATTTTCCCCAAAAGGTCAAAAATGCCCCCGGACCCACATGGTCAAAACCCGAGGTTTGAACCAAAATTCGATTACTCATTCCCCCATGAACTCAAACATATAATTATTTTGGAATTGGACCTAGAATTGAAGTCCAAAACCCCCAATTGTTTTATTAGAAAACCTAGGTTCTACCCAAAATTCCCAAATCTCCTCATTAAAATCTTTGTTTCGGAGTTGGAATTGTATTTAAAGATGTTAAAGAGTGAAGAAAATGAGTTAGAAATTACTTACCAATCGTTTTGAAAAAGAAGAATCGTTTAGAAAATTGCCTCTTAGGTTTTGGGTTTTGAAAAAGTGAAAAATAACTGAAATTCTCAACTTTATATACACTCCCTGAATACCCAGCGCGGACCGTGCAAACGTGAACCGCGGCCGCGCTGAAGGCTGAACCAAGATGCCACTCTCTGAACCATCCAGCTGCGGACCGCACAAAAATGGACGCGGTCGCGCTGAAGGTCCTGGCAATTTTTCAACTCTCTGAATTTTCCAGGGCGGACCGCACAAAAAGGGGACGCAGCCGCGCTGGTCGACCTAGAAACTACTGGCTCTCTGAACTTAGCCACGTGGACCGCGCATGGGCGACCGCGACTACGCGGCTTCCACCGCGGACCGTGCTAAGGCGGCCGCGGGCGCGCTGGAGCCTGCAATTCTCTAAACCTGCAGCATCTGATATTTCTAAGTCTAAGACCTTCCGGGACCTACTCAAACTCACTCAAGGCTCCAAACCGAACATACACATAAACTCAAAATATCCTACGGACTCATCCGTGATCAAATCGCCCAAACAACATCATAAACATCAAATTAGGCCTCAAGACCCATGATTCCCTTCCAAATTTTCATAAAACATCAAGTTTAGAGTTTTTAGTCCAAAACACGTTTAACGATGCCCGAATTCCACCAAACTTTACGGAAAATGCTTAAACCATATATAAGACTTGTACCGGGCATCGGAACCAAAATATGAGCCCGATACCACAGTCTTTTAATCAAATTTTATTTTCTAATTTCCTTAATTATTTTTAGAAAAAAATTTCACATAAAAATTTATTTCTCAGACTTGGGACCTCGGAATTCGATTCCGAGCATACACCCAAGTCCCATATTTTCCTACAGACCTTCCGAGACCGTCAAATCACGGGTCCGGGCTCTTTTGCCCAAAATATTGACCGAAGTCAAACTTAATCAATTTTAGTATCAAGATTTAACAGTTTTCTCACAGAATTCATATTTAAACTTCCCGGCTACGCGCCTGGACTGCGTACACAAATAGAGGCAACCCCAAATGAGGTTCTCACGGCCTCAGAAGTACAAAGTGAGTAGGGATACATGTGATGACCCCTTTGGGTCCTCACACTTAAATAGGTTCGTTCATTGATTGTTTCTTGCTAATGTCAGTGTTGATTGTTCATGTGTAAGGATATTTGTGATTCCATCTCAATATTTAGGATTTAAAAACTAATACCATTTGATTCTGATTGCCTAGGATTCAGTTTAGAGAATTGTTTGTCATGTTTATAAGAATTCAGAACTTTAGGGCGGGAATAACTGGCTAGCCTATAAGGGGTAACTAACAAAGGTTTCAAAGGGTAGTTTGGGGCATTGTTCAATCAAGGTTTACCTACTTAAGAAGTTTCTAATGGACAGTAGGATTGCACTAATTGAGTGGATAATTGAATGGACAATTAAAAATTGAATAGCTAAGTTGATAGTGGTAAATGCACTGAGTTGAATGACTATAAATTGGGGCTGAAAATCAGAGAGGAGAGGGAAAAAACATATTTGGATAGTCTGACACATTGAGAAGAAAAAAGGAGAGAGATTTAAAAGCTAACACACACACACACATATATATATGAACACACATTGAGATACAGACATTGATATATAGAGAGTTGAGAGACCTAAGACCTAAGGAATTAAAGATAGAAAAGTCTCAAAAATACAAGTGATAATCTGAGAAAAATCACTATTTTATTAAATTATTTTTTCCTATAATTCCTGAGGATTCAAATCTTTGAAGCATTTTATGATTCACATGGGTTCAAGGATAGTTTGATCTGGTTGTGAAAGCTGAATTTGGGTTAGAATGAGTTGAAATTGGGATACGGTAAAGGCTGACTTGGGTTTATTGTGTTAAGACACTGTTTCATTGTTGATTCAAGCTGATTTTTACTGAGTCCTGCTCCTGTTTTTACTGTTGTTGATGTCCCTTCTGAGTCTCTTATTCAATTTCTGATTCTTCTTTGCCATAATTCAGGTACACACTTTGAATCCCATTGTTTGTGAAGATGGTTTGAAGAATGAAATAAAAGTGCTGATTCCTTCTGTAATGATTGCTCTGTTCTATTATTTTGGCTTATGATTTAGTCTATGCTAGTTTGGATACTCAACTCTAGGATGTACACCTGATTTGAATGATAAGTGGACATTTCTTGAATATAGGTGATTTGAGAATGGTTATAATTAGTACAATTTGTATTAATTGAAGTTTGGGATTCTTAGTCTAATTAACTAAGGCAAAATGATTGTTTAGATGTAAGTTTTGTGATTGTGATTTGAATGGCAATGTTTGACTCTTCCTGTTGTTTAGTTTAGCAAAAACTGGATTTACTTTCCATCATTCATTCCAGACAAATTCCAGCATAGCTTAGCATGCAATACAGGGGTTTAGATATTGGTTAATTAATACTTAATTGTGTTTAAAGGACAACACCAATTCTGAATTCATTTAGGATTTTTTTGGTTTTGTTCTGATTGGATTTCCATCAGCAACCATGGACAGAATCGAAAATTGAAAACAGATGGAGTTTATTAGCATTCCTAATCATAACTATTAAGTCACCTTTGGTGTTATGAGTATATGTTGAAAAGCAAGCTCAAATTCCTTGTTTGCAGTAGTGTACTTGGATCTAGTATGTAGAATGGATATGTATTTGTTTGAAGTGAGACTTGGTTTATTGATTTCAGGGGGTGTTTTAGCTTAATGGTGTCCGTGTTTTTACATAAGTTAATTTTTTTAATATTTCAAAAGGATGTAGGCGTAACTGTAGTTTAAACTCAGATTTAAAAACCTAAAAGTTCCATGTTGAATTCTTCATATGTGTGAGGTCAATCAATTACAAATATAAGTCTGATATTTTGCATGTCACATTTTTGCACTGACTGACGATTGCACAATCCCGCTCTATTGGTGATAGTAATAGTGTTCAAAGTAAAGCTGGGAATTGATAACAAGGTGTGGCACAAAAATAGTTTTCTTTTATTGACTGATGAATAGTTTAGTCGTCATGTCTCTTTGATTTGCAAATTCGTTTACCTTTACTAGGCTCGATTTTGAGCCCCACTCCTGCAGCATGTGCTCGCTAATATTTGGGCTTGGGCCTAAATATGGAGACCTTTTTAATTTGAGAGGAAGCCCATGTCATTTGGACAGTCTCGTGATTCTTTGTCTCTAAATAGAGACCTTGCTGAGCGGTTGGACATGTCCTCGGGCCTGGTGTCCTTTAGATAAACAATGGGCTCAAATCTAAATAGAAATAGTCTTAATTCCCTTATGTTTGTTTATATCTTTGATGTTGATTGGGGCGAGCCATATTAGACCAAACATAGTCTATAGCCCTTATGAATTAGTCTGAATTCCCTTTTTAGTAGAATAATTTGAGGTGCGCCATGCCGAACAAAAAATTACAATTGCATGGCCCTTATTTTAATTAATTTTCTTTTAAATCTTTAGAATTTGAGGTGTGCCATTTAGCAAATTTCCATTGCCCCGCAAAGTTTAAAATGCGTAGTTGCTTTAGGCGCGTATTTTAATAATATTACCTTCCTAAACACGGGTGTGCATTTCATGTGACCCAAATCCAAATCCTTATAACATTGAATACAATGTGTTTCATATTGCGGGTGCATTTCATGTGACGCGATCCAATGACATATTTTAGACGACGTTAAAACCTTCTTTAAAAATGAATAAAAGCGGTTTAAAGTAAAAATGCACATAGGTTTAAAAGTATTCTAAAATTATATAATTAAGCCGAATATAACAGTCGAGCAACCGTGCTAGAACCACGGAACTTGGGAATGCCTAACCCCTTCTCTCGAGTTAAAAGAATTCCTTATCCGAATTTCTGGTTCGCAGACTGTAATACAGAGTCAATCCTTTTTCTTGATTCGGGATTTTAACCGGTGACTTGGGACACCATAAATCTCCCAAGTGGCGACTCTGAATCTTTTAATAATACAATCCCGTTTCGATTGTCCTTTAATTGGAAAAACTCCCTATATTATACCCTTTCCGGGGGTGTAGTAAAAAAATGAGGTGTGACAGCTCTGGCGACTCTGCTGGGGAATAGAACCCAGAACTTTTTGTTCAGGGTTCAGAGTTCGAGCTTGTAATAATTGTTGTATTTGGATTTATTTATTATTTGATTTTATTACATATTTGGGCCTAATGTGCAAAATGTTTCTTTTTACTACTTTGATATTATTTGAACTGTATATAAACTGCTACAAAACCCTTCTCTTCTGATCTTTGGGGATGTACTCGCTGGTCGAGACTCCATATTCTGTTAGTGTCAATACCTTAAAATAAGAAAGAGGTTCGGACAAGTTACTAAGTCGGATGGCCTATTGGTTCCCGGTACGTAGCCCCCTCCTCGACTCGAGTTGTCTGCTCGAGTACACAAGTCTAGAACGAATACCCAGATTTTGAACCTAGAATAACTCAGCCTCATACCGGATCCTTAATAGGAATGTTTGTTTGCATCATGTGAATTTGACTTTGGAGACTCAACACAGGGGTTGGGTCTGTCGAGGACAGGTGTACCACAAATGAAAGGACCATCTTGATGCTCTTACTTGCTACTTGTGCATTTATTTGCTTCGAATTTGCATGTTGACCGGCTTTTGAATAATGAGAGGAGAATTTTTTCTTAAAAAAAAAAACAAAAAATCTGTGAGCGAAATAATCACTCATTTTCTATGAAAAATCAGTGTCCAAAAAAACAAAGATAGCAAAGATCTGACAAAATTTTTTGCCTTCCTTTTTTTAAAAAAAATAGTTGGTCCGGCAGAACTACGTAAATTTGATTCTCACCGGATGTGGGATACGTAGGCAACCCATATCGGTTTCAACTATTTGGAAAAAAATAAAAAATTTGGGGTAAATAAAATGTCATTGTTTTAAGTAAAGGTAATATCATTCTTGTCCAAAATGGCCAAATGTCCCCAAAAAAGGACGTCGGAAGGTCGTTTTTGCGAGAACAGCCGCCTTTGGTCATTTCTCAAAATTTTTGGTCGGTTAGCAAACACAGCCTTTAAATCTTCTTTGAAAGTGCTGAAAGGCTGTATTGATAAGACCGGATATTTTTATGAAATTTTTGAAAAACAGTAATGATTTTTCTTTTAAAAAAAAGAACAAAAAATATTTTTCAGTCAGAGTCTGTTAATTTCTTCTAAGTCTGTCAAATGTTGTGATCAAAGCATTTGTTTTTCATGAAAAATTAAAAATCCCAAAATATTTTGCTACTTATTTTTACATTCTGCCAGAACTACGCACGGTCTGATTCATGCGGGGTCATGATACGTAGACAATCTCCATAAGATTTGACCATAACTAAAAGAAAGAAAAAAGAAAATAAAATATAAAAAAGGCGATAGTGACAATAAAAGGAGAGGTCATAAGTAGAAAAAGCCGGGATGACACAAGAAACCAAGCAAATGCATAATAGAAATAATTAACTACTTGGGTGCATTGCATCCTTAATGTGTGTTTGCCTATCTGTTAAAAGCCTTAAGACTACCAGGATGTCCCCATTTGATTCATTTTCAATTTTCAGAAAGGTGGTTGGTTTGTGGTTCCCGAAGTAGTAACTCCTTTCCACAACATAAAAGCCAAAAGGCAATGGCGGATAACAACAAAATTGGGTTAGTTGAGACCGGTGCCCAAAAGCAATTGGTTGAAAAGAACACTGGTTTGGCTGATGAGGCAAAGATGTTAAGACGACACATGGCTGACATGTATCAGGCTTGGATGACTGGGAAGGCACCACCCCCGCCACCACCTAGCTTCCTAGATGTTTCCCTTACCCAAACTCCAGACACAATGCCAGATGACCCTCCATACTCTTCAGATCCACCCACTTATCTCTAAGCTCATGATGCCTAATATTACCCCTCAGGTTGCCCACAAGGTTCCCTACTCATACAAACAAGGTCCGCGGTATGAGCCACATGTTGAAAATGAAAGGTTCACAAGAAGAGAAGGGAAAGATGGGATACCTAGGAGGCTGAAAGGCATAGCACAATATTTGAAGAACAAACAATGAAGGGGAGACCAGGGTAGCATGTATTACAAAGAATTATCTGTGTCCCCTGATGTTCGCCTTTCCGCGGGGTTTAAAGTGCCAAAATTTAACTTGTATGATGGGTATGGAGATCCAGTAGCCCACCTGAGGGATTATTGCAATGAAATAAGAAGTGTTGGAGAGAAAGATGACTTATTGATAGCATATTTCAGTGAGAGCTTAACTAGGGCAGCTTTGGAATGGTATAATCGTCAAGATATTGGTAACTGGCCTACATTATGTGACATGGCTCAAGATTTTGTTTGGCACTTTCAATACAAATTAGTCATTACCCTAGACCACTCTTCCCTATCTAAAATGGAAAAAATCTAGATGAAAGCTTTAGGGAGTTTGGGTTCAGATGGAGGAAGCAATCTGCTTGAGTCAATCCCCCGATTGATGAAAAATAAATGGCTGAGCTTTTCCTACAAGCTCAGGGGCCCACCTACTTCAGTCATTTAATCCTGGCCTTAGGTAAGCCTTTTAGTGATATGGTAAAAATGGGGGTGATGGTAGAAGAAAGAATCAAGTCAGGCAAAATCATGAGTTGTTCGAAAGACATTCAGAACATCCCAGTAAGCTTGGGTGGAAGAAAGAGAAACAGAAAAGATGATCCGATGGGTTTTCTAGATCAACACTTCTAGCCTCGACATCATCCCCGAGGATATCCTTGTGTACCAGATGATCCTCCCCAATGCCACTTCTCTCCACCGAACTCCTAAAGTCGTACATCACTTTCCCAGTACCCAGCTATACAAAATGCCTATCTACCCCCACTAGCCTACCGAAAACCCCCTGGATTGGGTTTTCGGCCCAATCAAGCCTTTAAGATTGAGAGGTTACGGAAGAAGAAAACCTTCACTCTATTGGGAGAGTCATATGCCAGTCTGTTCCAGAGGCTAAGGAAATTGGACATGTTGAAGCCGACCTAGATAAAAATACCAAACCCTCTTCCAAAGAAGTTTGATTTTTCTCAAAGGTGCGCATGTTGTTCAGAGGCCCCGGGGCATGACATAGAGAAGTGTTGGAATCTGAAGAATGCAATTCAGAAGCTTATTGATGCAGGCGACATTGTCGGGCAAAATCCAGATGCAGCAGACACTAGCCAAAGTCCATCGCTTGTGCATAATGAGACACATACAGTGGGTATGATTTATTTTGAAAAGAAATGTGAGAATTCTTTTGGGAGCCTCAGAGGTCCACGTGCTACTAAGCTTTTAGTGCTATCATAGGTTGATCTTAAGAACGAGCAAGCACAGGGAACCCAAAAGCAATTTATTAAGAACAACGTGATGAAGACTTGTGAAGTTCCTGGTATTGTTGATATAGAATTCAGTGGCTAAGATACCGGGCTTGGTAATTGGAAAGACGCTTCATTTCTTGGTCAGCTGGAGAGGAGCTTTGGTGGCTTAGTTTGTTGTCATTTCTATTGTCTAGGTTATTTCAGGGTTGTAATCTGATATTGTCTTGTAACTCAAACCCTTCTATCCTTTTATTTTGTCTAGTTCCTTTGGTCGTAGTATCTCATTTAGTGTTGTCTAGGTTTGTTCTAAAGTTTGTACCCCAGTTTATTGTGCTTGTTTTGTTGTACAAACTCTTTCCCCGTCTGTCTAACACAATTCTCTATTTTCTGCTATTCTTAGTCATTTCTATTTAAGTTCTCTTCTCCTATTACAGTCATTTTCCTGTCGAATCTAGTGACATGACATGCACACATAATTCTTAGCCTGGTATTAAAAGTCAGTTTAGTCATAAAGCATTGAAACAATTTTGAAGATGATCGGGGCACTTGAGGGAAATAAAACAGATTTGGACACTTTGAGATCATTTGAAGCCCGAACCATGAGAAACGGGGGCAGATAGAACATAAAGCAATACTATGGAAATACATCATGTTGCATCGGATTGAAGCTAATGTCAAGTTCGCCCAAATTGATAGGGGTCGTTCGTGGTGACGAAGAGTGTTGTCCAACGGTACATAAAATTGACAAAAGACGAATATGTGGATATGGTTATCAAGTCGGGTACAATCAAAAGATGTTACGAGTGTTTTCCTGGTTTGTTTAATTGTGTTGTTTGCGCTCGACATATTTTGAAGATTGGAATAACGAAGGCATTTTGTTCTGCTATCTAAATACTTTATCCTTCGTTACCCCTTTGAGCCTTATTTATTTTCTTTCATACCCCTCTTTTGGAATCAGCAGCAAATACTAGAAACACAAGTGTGAAAGATAAGTAAAAAAAAGAAGAAAGGAAAAAGAGAACAACAAAACAACAAAAAGAGAAAGAAGGAAGAAAGCAAAAAGAAAGCAAAAAAGAAAAAAAAAGAGAAATAGAAATAAGAGAATCACAACAAAGAAATTCCTATGATGTGAACTACGTTTGACCTGATTTCTTAAAGGATACGTAGGCGGCCTCACGGCCCGGTAATAGTAAAACAAAAAATCAAAAGATCCCCAAGCAAGAAACTGGGGCAGAAGTTGTGGTTGTTGTAAGAAATCTGATTCCGAAAGTTGTAATTTTGAACCCATGTTGAATTGTTTTGCGCATTGATACCCTTTCTTTCTAACTTTATCCAAAAGCCCATGTTATGGTCCAAAGAAAGACCTTCTGATCATTCTTCAAGAGATGCCAAGTCGAGCAAGTAGAGGTGATTCATGTCAGGGGCAACACTCCGGTCCAAGTAGGACAAATAATGAAAATGAGGGAGTCTTATTGGTAAAAACCCTCAGGGGCACCTTAAGGCGACAAAAGCTGAGAAGAATAAAAAATGAGAGAGTCTCATTGGTGAAAACCTTCACGGTCACCTTGAGGCGATTGTAAGTTGAGAGAAAGACCAAAATGAGAGAGGCTTGATAGTGAAAACCCTTCGAGCACAACAAGTCGAATAAGGATTGTGAATCAGATTGGATAATCATAGAATTGAAGCCCAGTTTCACGGTTCACAAAAGTTGAGCATCGGAATTGCTTAACAGAATAGGCCGTAAGTGCATGTCACGGTTGTTAGAGTTGGTATCCACATCCGATAGGTTTCTACTTTGTAGTTTTCTTGTTAGGAAGCATCTCTTTGCTATGTCCTTTACTCTGTTCCTTTTGTCTTATTTACTTCCTCTTACTAAGTCTATTTAGTCAGAACAAGTAAGAAGTGAATTCAAAATTTTCCATCAGCTTTCCAATTGCACAAGACGAGATCTGGTTAATGTATCATAGTGGCATAAGTCAGGAAAGAATAACAAGCGCACTGAGCTGGTAATATTCAACATGCTTTGGGATCCCTGCAAAATACAAAGGTTTGGTACATATCAGTTCATGGAGAATGCAACAGATGGTGGGTGTTGGGTGAATGGGTCAAAGGTATATTCTGTGATAAGATAGACAAAAAGGGTGGACCAGTGACAAGCAAGATATTCCAAGCAGAAATCAACGGTTATAGAACTCAAGGTCAAGGCCAATGGTTTAAATCAGGAAAGAGCAATATGCGCACTGAAGTTGGTAACAATAAATATGTTTTGGGGATCACATGAAACACAAAGGTTTGGTAGATGTCGGTTCAGGAGCAATGCAACAGATAGAAGGTGTTGGGTTCGAACGAAGAGAGGTATTTTCTGGGCTAAGGTTTACAAAGGAAGTGGTTAGTCAAGGAATAAGCAGAGTCTTCGAATGGAAATCAGTTGTCATGTCAAGTGAAGGAGCAACAGACCTCCAGGCCAAGGCCATCAGTTTAAGTCAAGAAAGAACATCATACACAGGAGTGGGGGCAATGGACGTGATTCGGGATTCATGTGAGACACAAAGGTTGGGTAGATGCCAGTTCATGAGCAATGCAACAAATAGAGGATATTGGGTCTGAACAGAGAAAAGGTATTTCAGTGATACGGATGATAGAGTAAGTGGTTAATCAATAAACAGGCAAGGTCTTCAAGTGGAAATCAGTTATCATGGGAAGTGAAGGAGAAATCGCTCTCAAAGTTCAAGGCAGTCGGATGAAACAGAGCATGGAAAGGAGAAAACCATCCCCAAAAAGAGTATCACAACCAACCACCACATTTTAAACTAACAAGATTTTTCTTTGATTTGAAATAGGGGCAGGAAATGTCGTTTATGTCGGAGAAACCCACCATAAGGAAAGGCAAGCACCAGACAGATATGACCATAAATTTTCAGGACCCTCCTGGAAAATGTGATTTAGTTTAAAATTCAAAAGAGATATAAGTTGGCTTTAAAGCTTTCATTCTTAGGATAGGATTTAATTTGAAGTTTTCAGGACCCTCCTGAAAAATGGGACCTAGTTTAAAAATCAAAACAATCATAAGTAGCATAAATGTACCCCAAAGGAATATAAGTTGGCTTAAAAGTTTGCATGTTTGAGATAGAATCCAATTAGGAGTTTTCAGGACCCTCCTGGAAAATGGGACTTAGTTTTAAAAATCGAAACAATCACAAGTAGCAAAATCTAGCATAAATGTACCCCAAGGAATATAAGTTGGTTTCAAAATTTGCATGTTTGAGATAGAATCTAATTAGGAGTTTTCAGGACCCTCCTGGAAAATGGGACTTAGTTTAAAATTAAAAAGAGATATAAGTTGGCTATAAAGCTTTCATTCTTAGGATAGGATTTAATTTGGAGTTTTCAGGACCCTTCTGGAAAATGGGACTTAGTTTTTTAAAAAACAAAAAATTCGAAACAATCATAAATAGCAAAATCTAGCATAAATGTACCCAAGGAATATAAGTTGGTTTCAAAGTTTGCATGTTTGAGATAGGATTCAATTAGGAGTTTTTTAGGACCCTCCTGGAAAATGGGACTTATTTTTTAAAAAAAAATCGAAACAATCATAAGTAGCAAAATCTAGCATAAATGTACCCCAAAGAATATAAGTTGGTTTCAAAGTTTGCATGTTTGAGATAGGATTCAATTAGGATTTTTTCAGGACCCTCATGAATAATGGGACATAGCTTTAAGAATTTCATTAGGTAATAAGATTTAGCATAAGTAATGCTGTAAAGAAGTTTAATTCAGCCGTAAAATATTTTGTCACTCATAAGATAAGATTTGATAGGAAATTTTCAGGACACTCCTGGATAATGGAATGTAGTTTTAAGACTGTCTTAGATAGCAAGATTCAACATAAGTCACACCTTTAGGAAAATATAAAATTGTCATTAGGATCTAGCTTACAAATTTTTAGAGATATTTGGTAATAGGATTCAATTAACACTCATTGATGCGCCCAGCTATCAAACTGGGGCAAAAAAATTTCTTTCGTTTTTTCTATTTTGTTGAAGTCAGGTACCCATCTGAAGAAGAGGGAAGACAACACGGGTTTTAGGAAGAATAGTTAAAATTATGGAAGTCAGGCGTCCACCTAGAGAACAAGGAACAATAGTTAAAGTTTTTGGAAGTCAGGCGTTGACCTAGAGAACAAGGAACAATAGTTGAAGATTTTGGAAGTCAGGCGTCCACCTGGAAAACAAGGAAGAATGGTTGAAGTTTTTGGAAACCAGGCATCCACCTGGAGAATAAGGAACAATAGTTAAAGTTTTTTGGAAGTCAGGCGTTCACCTGGAAAACAAGGAAGAACAGTTGAAGTTATGGAAGTCAGGCGTCCACCTGGAGAACAAGGAATAATATTTGAAGATTATGGAAGTCAGGCGTCCACCTGGAGAACAAGGAACGATAGTTGAAGTTATGGAAGTCAGGCGTCCACCTGAAGAACAAGGAACAATAGTTGAAGTTTTTGGAAGTCAGGCGCCCACGTGGAAAACAAGGAATAATAGTTGAAGATTTTGGAAGTCAGACGTCCACCTGGAGAACAAGGAACAATATTTGAAGTTTTTGGAAGTCAGGCGTCCACCTGGGAAACAAGGAATAATAGTTGAAGATTTTGGAAGTCAGGCGTCCACCTGGATAACAAGGAACAATAGTTGAAGATTTTGGAAGTCAGGCATCCACCTGGAGAACAAGGTACAATAGTTGAAGTTTTTGGAGGTCAGGCGTCTACCTGGAGAACAATGAACAATAGTTGAAAATTTTGGAAGTCAGGCGTCCACCTGGAGAACAAGGAACAATAGTTTAAGATTTTGGAAGTCAGGCGTCCACCTGGAGAACAAGGAACAATAGTTTAAGATTTTGGAAGTCAAGCGTCCACCTGGAGAACAAGGAACAATAGTTGAAGTTTTGGAAGTCAGGTGTCAACCTGGAGAACAAGGAACAATAGTTGAAGTTTTTGGAAGTCAGGAGTCCACCTGGAGAACAAGGAACAATAGTTGAAGATTTTGGGAAGTCAGGCGCCCGCCTGGAGAACAAGGAAAAGCATCAAATATTCAGAAGTTAGGCATCCACCTAGAAAACAATGAAGAACAATTCAAGTCAAGAAGTCAGGCGCCCACCTGGAGAGCAAGGAAATACAATTCAAGTCAAGCAGTGAAGCGCCCACCTAGAGAACAAAGGGAAGGCAACAATGATCAAAAGAAGACAATTCAAGTTTCAAGGGGAAAACAATTCAAGTTTCATAGGAAAGGAAAAAGCAGTTCAAGTTCAGCAATCTGGCATCCACCTGAAGAAAAGGGAAAGCATTCCAGATTACAATTCAAGTCGGCAACAAAGGAATCTCGCTTGGAGAATACAAGTCAAACCAGCGGCAAAAACTGCAAGATCAAGCTTGAGAAGTATAGAATAGATATTTGTAATGCATAGATCATAGTTTAATTAGTCTAGCTTCTTTTATTTTGTCATGGTGTAATAAGGAGGTCAGTAAGCAGTAGCAACAGCAACAGCAACAGTGAGATCATAGCTTCATGGTAGTCCCAGCTACCAGAACTTCCCAAACTACATTGATCTGATTCTTTTTTAGCTAAGGATATGTAGGAAACCTTTGTAGCAGAGGTTCGGTCAGATTCTTTCAAAAATGTTTTCTACGGAGTATTCAAACGGGCAAAAATCGCTCGTATCCGCTCACTTTATCTTTGTACGAAAACTCTTCATGTTCTCGAGCAAAGAGGGGCAGCTGTGAGCACGTGATTTTTGCTCTATGTAGATTACCCCCAGAAAATTCAAAATAAAATAATTTTTTTCTTTGTTTGCAATTTTGTGGATTTTCGTGATATTTTCCGTTATTGTTTGCATTTGTCTGTGCATGTTTATTTTTGTTTAAATTAATGGAAAAATACAAAAATATGTTACATTTGAATTTAGGATTCAATTTTACATTTTTAGGATTAATTAAGTAAATTGTTTTTTTGTAAAAATGAAAAAATCACAAAAATAACGGATTTTTGCATTTTTGTGTTTAATGTCAAAATTTTATGATTTTCTTTAATTTAGTATTTAATTATTTTTTGATAATTACTACTTAGGGTTAATTAGTATTTTTTAGGATAATTTGATCAAGAATTAATTTAGGTTTGCATTTTATTTTAATTAGAAAGAAAATTGAAAAGAAAAAGAAAATAAGAAAGGAAAATCTGATTTGGGCCAAGTCTATGTAAAATTCTCTAAGCTGAATCTGGGCTAGAATGAGTTGAAATTGGGATACGGTATATCGTGTTAAAGCACTGTTTCATTGTTCATTCAAGCTGATTTTTACTGAGTCCTGCTCCTGTTGTTACTGTTGTTGCTGTTCCTTCTGAGTCTCTAATTCGATTTCTGATTCTTCTTTGCAATAATTCAGGTACACACTTTGAATCCCATTATTTATGAAGATGGTTTGAAGAATGAAATAAAAGTGTTGATTCCTTCTGTAATTATTGCTCAGCTCTGTTATTTTGGCTTATGATTTAATCTATGCTAGTTTGGACACTTAACTCTAGGATGTACACCTGATTTGAATGATAAGTGAACATTGCTTGAATATAGGTGATTTGAGAATGGTTATAATTAGTACAATTTGTATTAATTGAAGTTTAGGATTCTTAGTCTAATTAACTAAGGCAAAATGGTTGGTTAGATGTATGTTTTGTGATTGTGATTTGAATTGAAATGTTTGACTCCTCCTGTTATTTAGTTTAGCAAAAACTGGATTTACTTTCCATCATTCATTCCAGACATATTCCAGCATAGCTTAGCATGCAGTACAGGGGTTTAGATATTGGTTAATTGATAATTAATTGTGTTTAAAGGACAACACCAATTCTGAATTCATTTAGGATTTGTTTGGTTTTGTTCTGATTGAATTTCGATCAGCAACCATAGACAAAATCGAAAATTGAAAACAGATGGAGTTTATTAGCATTCCTAATTGTAACTATTAAGTCACCTTTGGTGTTATGAGTATATATTGAAAAGCAGGCTCAAATTCCTTGTTTGCAATAGTGTACTTGGATCTAGTATGCCGAATGGATATGTATTTGTTTGAAATGAGACTTGGTTTATTGATTTCAGGGGTGTTTTAGCTTTGTGGTGTCCGTGTTTATACATAAGTTATTTTTTTTTAATATTTCAAAAGGATGTAGGCGTAACTGTAGTTTAAACCCTGATTTAAAAACCTGAAAGTTCCATGCTGAATTCTTTATATGTGTGAGGTCAATCAATTACAAATTTAAGTCTGATATTTTGCATGTCACATTTTTGCACTGACTGACGATTGCACAATCCCGCTCTATTGGTGATAGTAATAGTATTCAAAGTAAAGCTGGGAATTGATAGCAAGGTGTGGCATAAAAATGGTTTTCTTTTTTAAGAGATGAATAGTTTAGTGGTCATGTCTCTTTGATTTGCAAATCCATTTATCTTTGCTGGGCTCGATTTTGAGTCCCACTCCTGCAGCATGTGCTCGCTAATATTTGGGCTCCTCTTGGGCCTGAATATCGAGACCTTTTTAATTTGAAAGGAAGCCCATGTCATTTGGACAGTCTCGTGATTCTTTGTCTCTAAATAGAGACCTTGCTGAGCGGTTGGACCTGTCCTCAGGCCTGGTGTCCTTTAGATAAACAATGGGCTCAAATCTAAATAGAAATAGTCTTAATTCCCTTAAGTTTGTTTATATCTTTGATGTTGATTGGAGGCGAGCCATATTAGACCAAGCATAGTCTATAGCCTTTATGAATTAGTCTGAATTCCCTTTTTAGTAGAATAATTTAAGGTGCGCCGTGCCGAAAAAAAAAATTACAATTGCATGACCCTCATTTTAATTAATTTTCTTTTAAATCTTTAGAATTTGAGGCGTGCCATTTAAAATTTTCCATTGCCCCTGCAAAGTTTAAAACGCGTAGTTGCTTTAAGCGCGTATTTTAATAATATTACCTTCCTAAACAGGGGTGGTCATTTCATGTGACCCAAATCCAAATCCTTATAACGTTGAATACAATGTGTTTCAGATTGCGGGTGCATTTCATGTGATGCGATCCAAAGACATATTTTAGACGACGTTAAAACCTTCTTTAAAAATGAATAAAAGCGGTTTAAAGTAAAAATGCACATAGGTTTGAAAGTGTTTTAAAATTAGATAATTAAGCCGAATATAATAGTTGAGCGACCGTGCTAGGACAATGGAACTTGGGAATGCCTAACCCCTTCTCTCGAGTTAACAGAATTCCTTACCCGAATTTCTGATCCGCGGACTGTAATACAGAGTCAATCCTTTTCCTCGATTCGGGATTTGAACCGGTGACTTGGGACACCATAAATCTCTTAAGTGATGAATTTGAATATTTTAATAACACAATCCCGTTTCGATTGTCCTTTAATTGGAAAAACTCCCTATATTATACCTTTTTCCGGGGGTGTAGTGAAAAAAGGGGGTGTGACAAACCCTGGTCGTAATTGCGACATCAAAGACATGTTAAGTGGGATTTCAACCATTTTTTACAACTCTTCAAACCCTAAAACATCTTTGGACGATTTTTCAAAGGCACAAACTCTTCCAAATCATTAGTAAGTAATTTCTAACTTATTTTCTTCAATCTATAATATCTTTTTACATCATTTAGCTTCAAAAAGCCTTTATAATTTCCAGCAAACAATTTTCTTTGAAAATTCTTTTCTCGGGCTTGGGACCTCAGAATTCAATTCCGAACATATGCCCAAGTCTCATATTTTACTACGGACCCTACGGGGCCGTTAGACCATGGTTCCGGGTCTGTTTACCAAAAATGTTGACCAAAGTCAACTTTAATTAATTTTAAAGGCCAATTTCATTATTTTTCTAAAATTTCACATAAACACTTTTCGAAAATGTGCCTCGACTGCACACACAAATCGAGGTGAGGCAAAAAGAGGTTTTTAAGGCCTCGGAACGTAGTTATGACCTCTAAAACAAGAGAAGACCTTTAGGGTCCTCACATTCTCCACCTATAAAACAACTGTTCATCCTCGAACGGACATAGAAAAGTACCTAAGTCGGTGAAAAGATGAGGGTAACGACTCCGCATATTGGTCTTGGACTCCTAGGTCACTGCCTCAACAGGCTGACCTCTCCAATTCACACGAACTTAAGGGAAATTCTTCAATCTCAACTAACGAATGCGCCGGCCTAGGATAGCTACCGTCTCCTCCTCATAGGTTAAGTCCTTGTCCAACTTGACAGTGTTGAACTCTAACACGTGGGATGGATCGTTGTGATACTTTCAAAGCATGGACACATGAAACACTGGATGCACTACTAATAAACTCGATGGCAAAGCAATTCTATAAGCCACCTCTCCTACTCGATCGAGAATCTCAAAAGGATTGATGAACCCAGGGCTTAGTTTACCCTGCTTCCCAAATCTCATCGCACCCTTTATGGGCAACACCCGAAGCAACACTCGCTCTCCGACCATGAATGCCACATCACGAACCTTGTAGTCGGCGTAAATCTTTTTCCTGGACTAAGCTGTATGAAGCCTATCCTGAAAGATCTTAAACTTTTCCAAGGCATCCTGTACCAAATCCGTACCCAACAACGGAGCCTCTCCCGACTCAAACCACCCAATTGGCGATCGACACCGTCTACCATATAATGCCTCATAAGGGGCCATCTAGATGCTCGATTAGTAGTTGTTGTTGTAGGCAAACTCCGCTAATAGCAAGAACTGATCCCGCGAACCTCCAAAGTCAATAACACATGCTCGGAGCATATCCTCCAAAATCTGAATAGTACGCTCAGACTGTCCGTCCGTCTGAGGATGAAATGTTGTGCTCAACTCGACCCGAGTACCTAACTCACACTGAACTACCCTCTAGAAATGCGAGTTAAACTGCGTACCTCGGTCAGAAATAATAGACATGGGCACACCATGAAGACATAAAATCTCCCGAGTATAGATCTCAGCTAACCTTTCTGAAGAATAAGAGACTGCCACAGGAATGAAATGCACTGACCTAATCAATTTTAAAGGCCAATTTCATTCTTTTTCTAAAATTTCACATAAAAGCTTTTCGAAAATGCAATTTTCCAAAGGCACAAACTCTTCCAAATCATTAGTAAGTAATTTCTAACTTATTCTCTTCAATCTATAACATCTTTTTTCATGATTTCAATTCAAAATCAAGGGTTTTTCATGGGGAAATGGGTGTTTTTGGGTAGAAGATAAGATTTTCAAATTTTGGGGATTTGGACCTCGATTTGAGGTCCGATTTCAAAACAAATTATATATTTGAGTTCGTGGGTGAATGGGTGATCGGGTTTTGGTTCAAACTTTGGGTTTTGACCAAGAGATCCTGGGGTCGATTTGACGTCTGATTTCAAAACAAATTATATATTTGAGTTCGTGGGTGAATGGGTGATCGGGTTTTGGTTCAAACTTTGGGTTTTGACCAAGCGAGCCTGGGGTCGATTTTTGACTTTTTGGGTGTCACGACCCAAGTTCGTCCTCCGTGAACATGACGTGATGGCACCTAGTCCCTATAACTAGGTAAGCTTAACAATGTAAAAAAAACATAACTTGCGGAATAATTTATTTAAAACTGAACAACTAAAAGAAAATTGTATAAAAATGCCACTCGACATATACCACTCAATAATGTGGAAGTCTACAATATCGCCCCAAAACCCGGAAACTCACGAGAATACAAGCTAACAGGAAATAATACACGGCTCTAACTCTAGAATATCTAAAGCAAAAGTACAAAAAGAAGGCTAAATACTACAGATAGAGTAAAGAAGGAGACTCTTCGGTCTGCGGACACTGCAGATGTACCTTGAATTCTCTGTAGCTCTCTCTGCCTCAAGGATAGTGCGCATTAGATGAAGTACCTGGATCTGCAGATGAAAAACATGCACAGAAGGGGTATGAGTACACCACAGCGGTACTCAGTAAGTGCCAAGCCTAACCTCGGTTGGGTAGTGACGAGGTAGGTCAGGGCCCTACTGAGATAAACAAAATTAATGATAGGATAAGGAAGAACAGTATAGATAAAGTCTACAGCGAGAATCTAAACAGGATAAATAAGGAATGCAGTACTAGAAGGCAGAAATGAGATAAAACAAGGAAATGTTGCTCATAATAGGAATGATACTGGGGATCTCTTGGTATCCCGAAGATCTCTTAGTATCCTCACTGTATATACGAGGGATCTCTTGGTATCCCAGGGATCTTTTGGTATCCTCAATAGCAATTCAAGGATCTCTTGGTATCCCGAGGATCTCTTGGTATCCTCAATAATAATTTGGGGATCCCTTGGTATCCCGAGGATCTCTTGGTATCCTCAATAGCAAATTTGGGGATCTCTTGGTATCCGCAATAGCAGATTTGGGGATCTCTTGGTATCCCGAGGATCTCTTGCTATCCTCAATAGTTATATATATATATACACACACACACACATACATACATACATACATGTGCCAGGGATCTCTTAGTATCCCTCACTCACAGTCTAGAACATATCACGTGCAGGGGATCTCCCGGGATGCCGTCCTGTTGTCCCAAATTTAAAACATACAATATCAGCTCAAACAACAAGAAAATTACTAAACTCAGAAAAAGCAATAGTAAATTCTAGCCTAAACATGCTTCTCTAAGCTAGCGCAGGAAAAGCTTACAATTAGGATAAATAGAGAAGCAAGAAAACTCAATTGAAATACTTCAAGTAAAAACATATTTTTTAATAATTAGCTTAAGTACGCGCTCGTCACCTCATGTACGAGGCATTCAAATATCAAATATCATGTTCTAAGGGGAAAAGGTCTCCCACACAAGGTTAGACAAGCCACTTACCTCGAACAGGCACAAAAATCAACTAGAAACCACGTCTTTTGACATGAGTATCCGACTCCAAATGGTCCATATCTATTCAATTCAATTACATATCATAAATAACATCTCGAACAGCTGATTCTACTATTTAATTCAAAGCTATGGCGCAAAATTAAGTAAAATAACCAAAATGTCCCTCAGTCTAACGTCTTGAAACCGGATAGTTTTCACATTTTCAGAACCCTCGTACTCCCACGAGTCTATACATAACAAGAACACTGAAATCGGAGTCCAAATGATCCCTTAAATCCTCCATTAAAGGTCTAAGAACTTTCCCCCAATTTCTACCAAAATTTCGAAATTAAATGATGAAATTAACTAAAGATTGATGGAATATAACTAGAAAGGATTAAAGAAACGTTACCCAATGATTTTCTCTTCAAAACCCTCTCAAAATCACCCTCTACCGAGCTCTAATTTGATTTTCCAACTTTTGAAACTACACCATCGAATTTGTTATTTCACTACAGTGGTTTCCGCATCTGCGGTCAAATTCTCACTTCTGCGACTTCCGCTTTTGCGATCAACCTTCCGCTTCTGTGGAAATTCACTTACGTCCAGAATCTGCTTTTGCGGTAAAAATATCGCATCTTCAGCTTCCGCTTTTGCGGACTATGCTCTGCTCTTGCGTAATTTCTCTAAGAGCAGGACTCCGCTTCTACGATACCATTGACGCATCTGCAATATCACTGATGCGGCTCCTCGTCCGCTTATGCGAAAATATCTCCCTAGCAATTTTCATACTTTTGACCTCCACTTCCACATCTGCAAGACCGCTTCTGCGGTCCCAGATCCGCAGAAGCAAAAATACGAGAAGCGGCAAAAATTCTCCAATTTCACAAGTCCAAAACTTTCCCGTTAACCATCCAAAATCACCCCGAGGCCCCCGGGACCTCAACCAAAAACACCAACACATCCTATAACATCATTCAAACTTGTTCCAATCATTAAAACACCTCAAACAACACCAAAACCATAAAATTACATCGAATTCAAGCCTAAGTTCTTCTAAAACTTTCGAAACACGCATTCGATCAAAAACTCAACCAAATCTCCTCCAAATGACCTGAAATTTTACACACACATCCTAAATCACTTAACAAAGCTACAGTAACTCTCGAAATTTCATTCCGACCATCGGATCAAAATATCACTATCGGACCGGAAACTTCAAAAACTCGAACTTCGGCATTTCAAGCCTAAATTAGCTACAAACCTGCAAAACACATGCTGAACACGCTCCCAACCCTGAAATCACCTAACGGAGCTAACCGAACCATCGGATTTTCATTCCAAGGCCGTCTTCACCCTGTTCCAACTACAGATAACTTTCCAACACTTTAGCTTTCATTTAGGGATTAAGTGTCCCAAAACTCTTTAAGACTCAAAACCGAACATCCTAGCAATTCAAATTAGCATAAATAGACTTGGGGAAAACAGTAGAAAGGGGATCGAGGCGTTAATTCTTAAGACGACCGTCCGGTTCGTCACATCCTCCTACACTTAAACATTCGTTCGTCCTCGAACGAGCATAGAGAATATACCTGAAGTAGTGAAAAGATAAGGGTAATTGCTGCGCATATCCTGATCGGTCTCCTAGGTCACATCCTCGGCCGGCTGACCCTGCCACTGAAACTTTACTGAAGCAATGTTCTTTGACCTCAACTTTCTGTTCTATCTATCCAATATAGCTACTGGCACCTCAACATAGGATAGATCCTTGTCCAACTGGACTGAACTGAAATCCGATACGTGCGATGGATCACCGTGATATCTCTAGGGCATCAAAACATGAAATACCGGATGAACCCCGGCCAAACTAGGAGGCAAGGCAAGCTCATAAGCAACCTCCCCAACTCGCCTCAAAATCTCAAAAGGGCCAATAAACCTCGGACTCTTCCCTTTCTTCCCAAACCTCATGACGCCTTTCATAGGCGAAACCCAAAGTAGAACCCGCTCACCAACCATATATGAAACATCATGAACCTTCCTATCAGCGTAGCTCTTCTGTTTAGACTGGGTTGTATGAAGCCTATTCTGAATCATCTTAACCTTCTCCAATGCGTCCTGAACCAACTCTGTGCCAATAGCCTGGCCTCGCCCGGCTCAAACCAACCCACTGGATATCCACACCTCCTACCATATAAAGCCTCATACGTGCCATCTGAATGTTGGATTGATAACTGTTGTAAGAAAACTCCGTCGATGGGAAAAACTGATCCCAAGACCCTCCAAACTCAATCACACACGCACAAAGCATATTCTCAAGAATCTGAATAGTGCGCTTGGACTGTCCGTTCGTCTAGGGTGAAATGTTGTGCTCAACTCCACCCGAGTACCTAGCTCCTACTACACGGCTCTCCAGAACTGCGATGCAAACTGAGTACCTCTGTTTGAAATAATAGAAACTGGAATACCATGCAGACGGACGATCTCCCAGATATAAATCTCCGCCAACCGCTCTGATGAATCAGTGGTGCACACATGAATGAAATGAGCGGACTTGGTCAGCCGATCCACAATGACCCAAATGGCATCAAACTTTTTCAAGGTCCGTGGGAGTCCCGTTACAAAATCCATGGTGATGCGCTCCCATTTCCACTGTAGAATCTCTATCTGATGAAGCAACCCATCCGGTCGTTGGTGCTCATACTTCACCTACTGGCAGTTGAGGCATCTAGACACACAACCAACTATATCTTTCTTCATCCGCCTCCACCAATAGTGCTGCCTCAAGTCCTGATACATCTTCGCGGCACCCGGATGGATGGAATACTGCGAACTATGGGCCTCTGCTAAAATCAACTCTCAAAGCTCATCAACATTGGGCACACAAATTCGGCCCTGCATCCTCAATACCCCGTCATCTCTGATGTTCACATCTTTGGCATCACCACGCTGAACTTTGTCCTTAAAGACAATCAAATGAGGGTCATCATATTGTCGCTCCCTGATACAATCAAATAAGGAAGACCGGGAAACCACACAAGCTAGAACCCAACTGGGCTCCAAATGATCCAATCTCACAAATTGGCTGGCTAAGGCTTGCACATCCATCATCATAGGCCTTTCTAAAGCTGGTAAATATGCCAAACTCCCCAAACTCTCTGTCGGCGACTCAAGGCATCTGCCACCACATTGGCCTTGCCTGAGTGATACAGAATAGTAATATCATAATCCTTCAGCAACTCTAACCACCTCCTCTGACGCATATTTAGATCCTTCTGCTTGAACAAGTGTTGCAAACTCCGATGGTCAGTATAGATCTCACAAGGCACACCACATAAATAATGATGCTAGATCTTCAAGGCATGAATAATAGCAGCTAGCTCAATGTCATGGACAAGGTAATTCTTCTCATGTATCTCCAACTATCTGGATGCGTAGGAAATTACCCTACCGTCCTGCATCAACATCACTCTGAGGCTAACTCTCGAGGCATCACAATAGATAGTATAAGACCCTAAACCGATAGGCAACATCAAAATTGGGGTTGTAGTCAAAGCTGTCTTGAGCTTCTGAAAGCTCGACTCACGCTCCTCTGTCCACTAAAATGGGGCACCCTTTTGGGTCAGTCTAGTCATAGGGGACGCAATCGATGAAAATCCCTCCACAAATCGACGGCAGTAACCCGCTAATCCAAGGAAATTGCGAATCTCTATAGCTGAGGATGGCCTGGGCCAACTCTGTACGACCTCTATCTTCCTCGGATCCACACGAATGCCCTCACTCGAAATCACGTGGCCTAAGAATGCCACAGAACTCAACCAAAACTCACATTTGAGAACTTTGCATATAACTTCTTCTCTCTCATAGTTTGAAGCACTGTGCATCAAATGCATAAAAGCTGCTAGGGCATTGATCAGCCCCAATGACATAACAAGGAACTCGTAATAGCCATACCGAGTCCTGAAAGCAGTCTTCGGGATATCTGGCTCCTGAATCTTCAACTGATGGTAACCTGAGCGCAAATCAATCTTAGAAAACACCTGGGCGCCCTGAAGCTGGTCAAACAGATCATCAATACGAGGCAAAGGATAACGGTTCCTCACTGTAACCTTGTTCCGCTGGCGATAATCAATACACATACGCATAGAACCATCCTTCTTCTTCAAAAACAAGACAGGGGCACTCCACGGTGAAACACTGGGTCGAATAAAACCCTTATCAAGCAATTCCTGCAATTGATCCTTCAATTCTTTCAACTCAAGAGGAGCCATATGATACGGAGGAATGAAAATGGGTTGAGCGTCCGGCAACAGATCAATGCCAAAATTAATGTCTCTATCAGGCGGCATGCCCGAAAGATCAGCTGGAAACACATCGGGATAATCCCGTACAACTGGAACTGAATCAACAGAAGGGATATCAGCATTGATATCTCTCACATAAGCTAAATATGCGGCACACCCCTTCTCAACCATACGCTGAGCTTTAACAAAAGAGATAGCTCTACTGGGAGTGTGATCTAAAGTACCACTCCACTCAATATGTGGAATACCTGGCATAGCCAACGTCACGGTCTTGGCGTAACAATCAAGAATAGCATAATGGAGCGACAACCAATCCATGCCCAAAATAATATCAAAATTAACCTTACAGATTAACAATAAATCTGCTCAGGTCTCAAAACCACGAATAGTAACCAAACATGACCGATAAATGTGGTCCACAACAAGAGAATCCCCCACAGGAGTAGAAATATAAACAGGGAAACTCAAGGAAATCCCGAGGTACACCCAAATGTGGAGCAAAATAAGAAGACACATAAAAATAAGTGGAGCCTAAATCGAATAGAATCAGTGCACCTCTGTAACAAACCATGATAATACCTATGATGACAGAATCAGAGGCAACAGCCTCGGTACGAGTAGGTGGGGTAGCAACTGGGGCTATAACCATAGCTTGAGAACTCTGCAGGGCACACTGTGGCGGAGGAATCTGTGGAGGTGCACTCTTTCCAAGTCTAGGGCAGTCCCTCACTACGTGGCATATATCTCCACACTCAAAACAAGCTCTAGGAGGACGTGGCAATGGGAACTACGCGGTACGGGTACTCCAAGACCCCTGAACACTTGAAACTCTATGGGAACTCTGAGATGCAAACTGAGTTAGCCGACCCACAAAACCTCTACCATGACGCACCCTACCTCCAAAATAAGTACCAGTATATTTCCTCGGTCTACGAGGTCTACTCACTCCTCTATACTCTTCCTCCTGGCCTCGTCTATCCTCTCTCTCTTGAGCCCACCTGTCCCCTACTCGGCGAGAGGTCCTCACCACCCGCTAAACTGGGACCACAGGCTGTGTTGCCATGGCACCTGGAACCTGACCAATGGAGACTCGCTGCTCTAGAGTGGGGGCGGCGGGAGTCTGGGTCCCTCCCCCGTTCTGCAAAGTAGTCGGTACAACCTGAATTAATCCCGCATGAATCAACGTACCAAACATGCTCAGGAACTGCGCTAGAGTCTCCTAAAGAGCTGGAGTAGTAGTAGCCATAGTGGGCGTGTAGCCTTAGTAGGCGTGTCAGGTGCGTGGGCTCCGGCTAGATCTGCTGGTGGTGCCTCGGCGGCAGCTCGCGCAGGTGCTCTAGCTGCACCACGTGCATGTCCTCGACCTCGACCCCGGCCTCTGATGGCTGCAGTAGGGGGTGTAGGTGCCTAATCATCTTGAGTAGCACGTGTCCTCACCATCTGTGAGAGAATAGAAGGCAGAAGTTTAGGACTATGATGTCAAAAATCTCACATGACAGGGAATCAAATAAAGTAAAATTTTTCCTAATAGCTACATAGCCTTTCATAGATAAGTACAGACGTCTCTGTACCGATTAGCGAGACTTTAATAAATTGGCTTGTGTTCCGTGACTCCTAAGAACCTAGAGCTCTGACACCAATTTGTCACGACCCCAGTTCACCCTCCGTGAACATGTCGTGATGGCACCTAGTCCCTATAACTAGGTAAGCCTAACAATGTAGGGAAAAAAACCAACATAACTTGTGGAATAATTTATTTAAAACTGAGCAACTAAAAGAAAACTGTATAAAAATTCCACTCGGCATATACCACTCAATAATGCGGAAGTCTACAATATCACCCCAAAACCGGAAACTCATGGGAACACAAGCTAAAAGGAAGTAATACATGGCTCTAACTCTAGAATGTCTAAAGCAAAAGTATGAAAGGAAGGCTAAATACTATAGATAGAGTAAAGAAGGAGACTCTTCGGTCTGCGGACGCTGCTGATATACCTCGAAGTCTCCTGTGACGACCTGACCCGTCGTCTCATGAGTTACCGCTCCATTTTTCCTATTTATAGCTTTTTTATGCTTCATTATCTGTATGTTATGTGATCGAGTTGGTTTGGAGTGGTTTTGATAAGAAATGAGACACTTAGTCTCTTTTAAGAAGGCTTAAGTTGGAAAAGTCAACCAGATGTTGACTTATGAGATAGAGCTCTCGGATGTGAATTCTGACGGTTCGTTTAGTTTTGGGAGGTGATTTTTGACTTAGGAGTGTGACCGAAAGTAATTTTGGAGGTCCGGTATAGAATTACGCTTGAATTGGCGAAGTTAGTATTTTGGCGAATTCCGATTGATAGGTGTGATTTTGATCCGCTTCATTTTGTAATTTGGGATGTGTATGCAAAATTTCAGGTCATTCGGACATCGTTTGGTTGGGTTTTTGATCGAAAGTGTATTTCGGAAGTTTTTGGAAACTTAGGCTTGAATTCGATAAGTTTTGGGTAATTTGATGTTGTCTGAGGTGTTTTGATGATTGGAACAGTTTGAATGATGTTATGAATTATGTTGGCATGTTTGGTCGGGGTCCCATGAGGCTAGGATAAGTTTTGGAAGAGTTTTTGGGAAATATTTGCCGTTTTGAGCATAAGCATGTGATGATCCAAGGGTACATTTTAGTTCTAGAGATCGAAATTTGAATCTAAGACTTCCAAAATTTTAATAATGAATTATAGGAGTTATCTGGAAAGTTTGGTCTAATTTCATCAAGTCGCGATTGGGATTTTGACGCAAAACATGAATTAATTGTTTAACGAGCGAAACAGGTATTGCACTGACCAAATGAACTCCAAATTGTGTTTTGATTAAAGGAATAGGTTCATATTATTATTTGTGACTCGTAGGAACAAGAATCATCGAATTCCGAGTTCGTATGATGGAGTTAGAGCGTTTTTAGTGAAATAAAAAGCTGCTCTAATTTTCTGGGCAAAGAGCTAGTATTTTCGCAAATGCGGTGAACAGTACCACTTTTGCGATGAATAGTAATCCCGCACCTGTGGTGAACAGAACAGTACCACAGATGCAAAAAATCCTGGACAGTGTATAATTCGGGCAATCCGAGAGTTTTCTCATTTTTGGAGCTATAGGGCTCGGATTGAAGTGATTTTCATCATATGGATTAGAGTAAGTATTCTATATCCAAAAGTTATTATATTTAATGATTCCATGGTTATTTTCATCATGAATTAGTGAATCAAATGGAAGAAATTGAAATAAATTGTAAACCTTTCAAAAATAAAAATTTTAGATTTGGAGGCCGAATTATTGTCGGATTTTGGTAAAAGTTGTATGGTTGGAATCGTGGTTGGATGAGTTTCACATTTTGTAACTGTTTTCGGGTTTCGAGATGTGGTCCCCACGGGCAAATTTTGAGTGTAATTTCGGATTTTTGATGGAAAATGTAGAATTTCATATGGAATAAATTTCTATAATTTTTATTAACTGAATCGAATCGTTATGGCTATATTCGAGGCATCGGAGGTCGATTCGAGGGGCAAAGGCATTGCGGTTTAAAGAAATAGCCGGTTCGAGGTGAGTAATGATGTTAAATGATGTCCTGAAGGTTTGAAACCCCGGATTGCACATCGTAGTGCTATATTGAAGTGACTTGCGCGCCGGAAAGCGAGCGTGGGGTAGAGCACCGTTGGGGATTTTGACTTGGTCCGTCCTGATTGATGATTTTACTGCATATTTGACTGATATTGATTTGTTATCATCATGATTTGGGTTAATTGCCATATTTAGGCTTCGTGCCAATTATTTGAATCCTTCGAGGAATTTTATCACTATTTTCTCACTGTTTTGACTTATATTTAAACTCAGTCCTGTTGATAATTATTGTTTTACAGAATTAGCCGCTTTTATACAGATTTGAAACTCAAATGATATTCTAAATGATATTTTGGGCTGAGAACTACTGCTTTACAAATGCCCGAGGGGCTTATGATAATTTTTGGACTGAGTAAGGTCGAGGGCCATATGTGAGGATATGTTGAGTGATGTGAGGAGGCTTTCAGGCCTTATGAGTAATGTGAGAAGGCTTTCAGGCCTTATGTTATTATGTGAGAAGGCTTTCAGGCCTTATGTTATTATTGCGCTTGGGCTGTAGGAGCCCCTCCGGAGTCTGCACACCCACAGTGAGCGCGGGTACCTACTTGGCCAGGTAACAATGACTGACCAGGAATAATATCGTGCGGTCAGGTAACAATGACTGACCAGAGCGGACAAACTTTAGACAGTGGTAACAATGGCGCCGTAGGACGTGTCTTAGTTAGGTAACAATGACTGACCAGGAATATATTCATGCCACGAGGTGGCTTGATATTGCGCTTGGGCCGTAAGGGGCCCCTTCCGGAGTCTGCACACCCCCAGTGAGCGTCGTCGACGTTAAATGGATCTGGTCGTATGCCGCAGTGATATATGGATCGGGCTGAACGCCGCAGCGGATACTATATGATATTGTTCTAAGAGTGAGCCCGAGGGGCTGATACTGTTCTGAGTTATTTTGATATTGAGCCCGAGGGGCAGATTTCTACTTGTCATTTACTGCCAAATTACCTGTTTTACTGGTTTAAATGAGATTTCATCTGATATTTCAGTAATTTGCTATTTAAATGATTTTTACTGCTTTTGTATAGAATGCTTTATGTCTTTATGTATTTTCTTGCTTTCAACCATTATTTATATTTATTACTCACTGGGTCGGAGTACTCACATTACTCCCTACACCGTGTGTGCAGATTTAGGCATAGCAAGTTTCCACTCCTGAGAGCTGATCCTTCCAGTCCAGGCGGTGTTTTGGAGACTATGAGGTAGTTGTTGGCGTCTGCAGCCCTCGTGACTCCTTTATCTTATTATTCCTATGTTATTCGAGCTATTGTATCGGATTTCGTATTTAGTAGACTTGTGTCAGGATTCCTTAGTTGCTCATGACTTGTGACACCCTGGTTAGGGCTGTGTTGGGTTGGATTTTCACATTTTTTATCTATACTTCCGCTATTTGATATTATTAAACCATGTTGTACTATAATTGTGTTAAATAATTATTTTAAAAGGATGAATTGGGTTGATTGGCTGGCCTTGTCTTCATGAGAGGCTCCATCACGACCAGGTTTGGGATTTGAGTCGTGACAAGTTGGTATCAGAGCCTAGGTTACTAGGTCTCACGAGTCATGAGCAAGTTTAATAGAGTCTCGTGGATCGGTATGGAGACATCTGTATTTATCCTTGAGAGGCTGCAGAACCTTTCGGAAAACTTCATATTCTTGAAATTCTTATCGTGCAGCCTTGATTCAGCTTGAAAAGTAACTCTTACAATTCCCTGCAGAACCTTTCAGAAAACTTCATATTCTTGAAATTCTTATCGTGCAGCCTTGATTCAGCTTGAAAAGTAACTCTTACAATTCCTTCCACGTGTTCGTATGCGCGAACAAGTGCTTAGTATTAGATGTGCCTTGATGGCTTATAATTCCCTGATCGAGGGGTGAGGTGTGATCTCTGTGAGTTGATGTTAGGCCAGTCTGGAGAACTTGAGGCCGGATCTTTGCCTATGTCTTGAGCACCAAGGTGCTGATTGTGTGAGCAAGTGTTTTGAACTTATATGTTCGGTATTGTCCCTATTAGTGGGAATGATGGCTGGATAGCTATGTGATGAGTATGTTAGTACTATGAGATGTCTCTATATGACTTGGAAGTGACAAGGAAGGGCTGCAGGATGATAGATGAACAATTAAGTGTTTGATTTTCATTATGATGGATGTGTAGCTTCGAGTTATGGGCGCGTGAAGAATCTTTTCATGTCTCCTAATTGGAGTGAAGTAAATTTCATGTTGCGGTATGATTTTAGACTCAGGAAGATTAAGTGAATGTGTAATGTGTATGACAGTAGAAGGTATACAAAATGTTAATTAGAGGCAAAACATGTGGGTTATCTCCTGCGGAGGGTTCTAAAGTTGTGTGATCCTTATGTTGTTTATTAGCAGATCTCATTTACAAGTGAAGAATATATGTTGAAATCTAAATTGGGCCTCCTAGAGAGTGGGCTTAACTGTTGTGTGAGTGAATGCAAGAATTGCAGAAGAGTTAAAATTCCAAATGATTTGTGTTTCCACAAGCTTATGAAGGAGTGAGTTTAACCTCATTATGGTATTACGACAGCAATAGAGTATATGTGTTACGATTTATTGAGTGCGTTTTGATCTATGTCTTTGAGCCAAGTTGGAGAGTTTGCTATTAATTAAGTAGATTGCACAGTTAGGTGCTATATTGGTTCCAGTTTGAGGCGTATTGGTGAGTCAGTTATGGCTTACAGAGATTAAGGTCAATCAGGTGGTGGCCAGGCTCGTTTTTATGCCATTCCAGGCAGGACAGATGCTATTACTTCAGATGTTGTTATTACAGGTATTGTTCCAGTCTACCACAGAGATGCCTCTATATTATTTGATCTCGATTCCACCTATTCTTATGTGTCCTCATATTTTGCTCAATATTTGGGTATGCCCCAGGAGTTTCTTTCTTTACCTGTTCATGTATCTACCCCGGTAAGTGATACTGTTGTTGCATACCGTGTGTACCGATCATGTGTTGTGATTTTTGAGGGTCTGGAGACCCGAGTTGATCTACTGATATTGCGCATAGTGGACTTTGATGTTATATTGGGCATGGATTGGTTATCTCTGTATCATGTTGTTCTAGACTGTCATGTTAAGACAGTTACTTTGGCTATGCTGGGTGTACTGTGGATCGAGTGGCGTGGTGTGACTGATTATGTTCCTAGTAGAGTAATTTCCTTCCTGAAAGCCCAATGTATGGTTGGGGAAGGTTGTCTGCCTTATCTAGATTTTGCGCGAGATGTTGGAGCTGACACTCCTAGTATTGATTATGCCCCAGTTGTGAGCGATCTCCCGATGTTTTGTGGCAATATTTTTTTCTTTTGGGGGTTGGTGACCTACATGGCCTGGTCAAGCTAGAGGAACTCTGTTTTGATAACTTGGTTATGTGCGAGCAGATTTGAAAGTTTTCTTGATGGTTTTTACCATGGTTCGAGCCGGATATCTTCTACCGGTGTGCGAAACATATTATATATTATGAACTCCTCCTAAATGGGGGAAAATAGAATATTTAACTGCCCGGAATTTAATTTTCCTATAGCTCGGAAATTTTAATGATATTCTTGCGTTTTCAAAATGACAACATAATAGACGTGGTGTGTTGTACATGTTTAATATGTTCATGTGCTAGGTGGAAGTTCATTATTAAAGGGAAGGTCACGAATTCTGGATGGAATAGTCAGTTTTAGATGATGAATGATATAACTGCTCGGTAAGACCTGAGAAGGGTGCGCACTATATTTTACCTAACAAATGTCTATTGGTATTGCAACACCCACTTGGTTGATCGACTGTCAATATTTCGATCTTGATATGTATTGTAGAAAAATTTTGAAAATAATTATCATGAAATGATCGTACTTGAGGGAAGTGTCAGTCATTTGAGTGCTGAGGTTGTGATCAATACGGTGATTTATGTGATCTACGAATTCGGAGACGGGGAATTCTCAAAATATACTATTTCGGGATTGTGGCGTGTTTGAGATTGGATGCACTAGTCGAGCTAATTGATGGTGATAAATATGCGATATGAGCGCGAATATATGTGAGGTTTGAACCTGCGTGCAAGCACCGAGCCAATATTCATGCTTGGAAGATGTGTAGGCTATGATATGTTTAGAGTGGGATATTGAGCTTAAAGGTATAATGTTTCTCGTATTCGTAACTTTGGTAAGAACTATCTGGACTATACTTAAGATTTCCAAGATGCTAAATTCCAAACAAACTTGGTAATTATTAATTTTGTTTTAATTTGCTGATTTGAGTTGTGACAGTAGAGTATGCTCATGCCTACGATATAGAGTGTTATTTATGCCAGTCCAGGAGTATGAGAATCTTATTTCAGTTAGCATATACATGTGTACTTGTTGGATTGCTCCTATATGATATGCTTGGACTGGAGGTCTGTGACCGTGCCAAGTGAACTAGTGTCTGAATAGGGTCACGTATGGAAGCTAAGTTATGTGGAGGTATGACCTTGCGGTTAGATTCGGGTGTTCTGTTGCTATGATGTGAGACGGGTTCTCAGCCTTATGTTGTGGTGGTACTAGTGAGCTTGTGGTACAACTCTTTCATCTGAGTCATTTTTCATGAATTTAGTATACCTAGACTATTGCTTATTGGTGCGCGTATTGTGCGAGTTGTGGCTTAGTCATATATTAATGTGTAATGTCACCAGAGTAGTGTGTTGATTAGATGATATCGTAAGGATCTTTAACGCGTACGAGCGGATTTGATTTCAGTATGTTGGAAGGATAATATCAAGCTTCGACTCAAAAATTTGATGTAGTATTTGCCAAATGAGAAGTGGTTTCATGAATGGTTGATGTGAGAAATGGTGATGTCTTACTGCGTGTTTTAGTTATCAGTTGCAGTATATGTAAAGGTATTGGAAATAAACTTTAGTTGATAAGAGTTTTCTATCGGCATTCGGGTGTTGTGTGCTGCTGCTGTGAATGGAAGTTATCGCTACATGTGTTTGAGTTATGTGGAATATCAGGTAAGGGTTATTACAGGAGGTTCGGGCTTGTTCTGAATATATATGGGAGGTTCTGACCGGTGTATGATTTCGGAAATGGAAATGTGGTTCTAAGGTTTATGGGCTAGATCGGATTGCAAAAATTTCAGTTACAATACGTTGTCGTACCTATATGAGATAGGGTGACGTGGGATCACCCCCGGGTTTATGCATGGTAAGGTTATTCAGTGATTGTTTGGCTTTTGGAACAACTCCGGGCACGTTCGAGGACGAACATTTGTTTGAGTTGGGGAGAATGTGATGACCCGACACGTCGTCTCATGAGTTACTGCTCCGTTTTTTCCATTTTCAGCTTCTTTATGCTTCATTATCTGTATCTTATGTGATCGAGTTGGTTTGGAGTGGTTTTGATAAGAAATGAGACACTTAGTCTCTTTTAAGAAGGCTTAAGTTGGAAAAGTCAACCGGACGTTGACTTATGAGATAGAGCTCTCGGATGTGAATTCTGACGGTTCGGTTAGTTCCGGGAGGTGATTTGTGACTTAGCAGTGTGACCGGAAGTAATTTTGGAGGTCCGGTATAGAATTACGCTTGAATTGGCGAAGTTAGTATTTTGGCGAATTCCGGTTGATAGGTGTAATTTTGATCCGGGTGTCGGAATGAAATTCCGAGAGTTGATATAGCTTCATTGTGTAATTTGGGGTGTGTGTGCAAAATTTCAGGTCATTCGGACATCGTTTGGTTGGGTTTTTGATCGAAAGTGTATTTTGGAAGTTTTTGGAAACTTAGGCTTGAATTCGATGAGTTTTGGGTAATTTGATGTTGTTTGAGGTGTTTTGATGATTGGAACAGGTTTGAATGATGTTATGAATTATGTTGGCATGTTTGGTCGGGATTCCATGAGGCTAGGATAAGTTTTGGAAGAGTTTTTGGGAAATATTTGCCGTTTTGAGCATTAGCATGTGATGATCCAAGGGTACATTTTAGTTCTAGAGATCGAAATTTGATTCCGAGACTTCCAATATTTTAATAATGAATTATAGGAGTTATCTGGAAAGTTTGGTCTAATTTCATCAAGTCGCGATTGGGATTTTGACGCGAAACATGAATGAATTGTTTAATAAGCGAAACAGGTATTGCACTAACCAAATGAACTCTAAATTGTGTTTCGATTAAAGGAATAGGTTCATATTATTATTTGTGACTCGTAGGAACAAGAATCGTCGAATTCCGAGTTCGTATGATGGAGTTAGAGCGTTTTTAGTGAAATAAAAAGCTGCTCTAATTTTCTGGGCAAAAAGCTGGTATTTTCGCAAATGCGGTGAACAGTACCGCTTCTGCGATGAACAGTAATCCCCACATCTGCGGTGAACAGTAAAAATCGCACCTGCGGTGAACAGTACCGCAGATGCAAAAATTCTTAGATAGTGTATAATTCGGGCAATCCGAGATTTTTCTCATTTTTGAAGCTATAGGGCTCGGATTGAAGTTATTTTCATCATATGGATTAGGGTAAGTGTTCTACATCCATAAGTTATTATATTTAATAATTCCATGGTTATTTTCATCATGAATTAGTGAATCAAATGGAAGAAATTGGAGAAAATTATAAACCTTTCAAAAACAAAAATTTTAGATTTGGAGGCCGAATTGTTGTCCGATTTTGGTAAAAGTTATATGGTTGGACTCGTGGTTGGATGGGTTTCATATTTTGCAACTGTTGCCGGGTTTTGAGATGTGGGCCCCACGAGCGAATTTTGAGTGTAATTTCGGATTTTTGATGGAAAATGTAGAATTTCACATGGAATAAATTTCTATAATTTTTATTAACTGAATCGAATCATTATGGCTAGATTCGAGGCTTTCAGAGGTCGATTCGAGGGGCAATGGCATCGCGGGTTAAAGAAATAGCAGGTTCGAGGTGAGTAATGATGTTAAATAATGTCCTGAGGGTTTGAAACCCCGGATTGCACATCGTAGTGTTATATTAAGGTGACTTGCACGCCGGATAGCGAGCGTAGGGTAGAGCACCGTTGGGGATTGTGACTTGGTCCGTCCCGATTGATGATTTTACAGCATATTTGACTTGAGATTGATTTGTTATCATCATGATTTGGGCTAATTGCCATATTTAGGCTTCGTGCCAATTATTTGAACCCTTCGGGGATTTTTATCACTATTTCCTCACTGTTTTGACTTATATTTAAACTTAGTCCTGTTGATAATTATTGTTTTACAGAATTAGCCGCTTTTATACAGATTTGAAACTCAAATGATATTCTAAATGATATTTTGGGCTGAGAACTACTGCTTTACAAATGCCCGAGGGGCTTATGATGATTTTTGGACTGAGTAAGGTCGAGGGCCATATGTGAGGATATGTTGAGTGATGTGAGGAGGCTTTCAGGCCTTATGAGTAATGTGAGAAGGCTTTCAGGCCTTATGTTATTATGTGAGAAGGCTTTCAGGACTTATGTTATTATTGCGCTTGGGCTGTAAGAGCCCCTCCGGAGTCTGCACACCCACAGTGAGCGCGGATACCCACTTGGTCAGGTAACAATGATTGACCATGAATAAAACCATACGGTCAGGTAACAATGACTGACCAGAGCGAAAAAACTTTTAGAAAGTGGTAACAATGGCACTATAGGACACGTCTTGGTCAGGTAACAATGACTGACCAGGAATAAATTCATGCCACGAGGTGGCTTGATATTGCGCTTGGGCCGTAAGGGGCCCTTCCCAGAGTCTGCACACCGCCAGTGAGCGCCGTTGACGTTAAATGGATCGGGTTGTACGCCGCAACGAGATATGGATCGGGCTGCACGCCACAGCGGTTACCATATGATATTGTTCTGAGAATGAGCCCGAGGGGCTGATACTGTTCTGAGTTACTGATACTGAGCCCGATGGGCAGATTTCTACTTGTTATTTTGATACTGAGCCTGTGGGGCAGATTTCTACGTGTTATTTTGATACTGAGCTCGAGAGGTAGATTTCTACTTGTTATTTTGATGAGCCCGAGGGGCAAATTTCTACTTGACATTTACTGCCAAATTACCTGTTTTACCGGTTTAAAAGAGATTTCATCTGATATTTCAATGATTTGCTATTTAAGTGGTTTTATTGCTTCTGTATAGAATGCTTTGTGCCTTTACGTGTTTTCTTGCTTTCAGCCATTATTTATATTTATTACTCACTGGGTCGGAGTACTCANTATTTGAACCCTTCGGGGATTTTTATCACTATTTCCTCACTGTTTTGACTTATATTTAAACTTAGTCCTGTTGATAATTATTGTTTTACAGAATTAGCCGCTTTTATACAGATTTGAAACTCAAATGATATTCTAAATGATATTTTGGGCTGAGAACTACTGCTTTACAAATGCCCGAGGGGCTTATGATGATTTTTGGACTGAGTAAGGTCGAGGGCCATATGTGAGGATATGTTGAGTGATGTGAGGAGGCTTTCAGGCCTTATGAGTAATGTGAGAAGGCTTTCAGGCCTTATGTTATTATGTGAGAAGGCTTTCAGGACTTATGTTATTATTGCGCTTGGGCTGTAGGAGCCCCTCCGGAGTCTGCACACCCACAGTGAGCGCGGGTACCTACTTGGCCAGGTAACAATGACTGACCAGGAATAATATCGTGCGGTCAGGTAACAATGACTGACCAGAGCGGACAAACTTTAGACAGTGGTAACAATGGCGTCGTAGGACGTGTCTTAGTTAGGTAACAATGACTGACCAGGAATATATTCATGCCACGAGGTGGCTTGATATTGCGCTTGGGCCGTAAGGGGCCCCTTCCGGAGTCTGCACACCCCTAGTGAGCGCTGTCTACGTTAAATGGATCAAGTTGCACGCCGTAGCGATGTATGGATTGGGCTGCATGCAGCAGCGGTTACTATATGATATTGTTCTGAGAGTGAGCCCGAGGGGCTGATATGGTTCTGTTATTTTGATATTGAGCCCGAGGGGCAGATTTCTACTTGTCATTTACTGCCAAATTACCTGTTTTACTGGTTTAAAGGAGATTTCATCTGATATTTCACTGATTTGCTATTTAAGTGATTTTTACTGCTTCTGTATAGAATGCTTTGTGCCTTTACGTGTTTTCTTGCTTTTAGCCATTATTTATATTTATTACTCATTGGGTCGGAGTACTCACATTACTCCCTACACCGTGTGTGCAGATTCAGGCATAGCAGGTTTCCACTCCTGAGAGTTTATCCTTCCAGTCCAGGCGGTGTTTCGAAGACTACGAGGTAGTTGTTGGCGTCCGCAGCCCCCGTGACTCCTTTATCTTATTATTCCTATGTTATTCGAGCTATTGTATCAGATTTCGTATTTAGTAGACTTGTGTCAGGATTCCTTAGTTGCTCATGACTTGTGACACCCCGGTTAGGGCTGTGTTGGTTGTATTTCCGCATCTTTTATCTATACTTCCGCTATTTGGTATTATTAAACCATGTTGTACTATAATTGTGTTAAATAATTATTTTAAAAGGATGAATTGGGTTGATTGGCTGGCCTTGTCTTCACGAGAGGCGCCATCACGACCAGGTTCGGGATTTGGGTCATGACATCTCCGTAGCTCTCCCTGCCTCAAGGATAGTGCGTATGAGATGAAGTACCTGGATATGCACATGAAAAATATGCGTAGAAGGGGCATGATTACACCACAGCGGTACTCAATAAGTGTCAAGACTAACCTCGGTTGGGTAGTGACGAGGAAGGTTAGGGCCCTACTGAGATAAAACAAAATAAATGATAGGATAAGGAAGAACATTATAGATAAAGTCTGCAGCGAGAATCTAAACCGGATAAATAAAGAATGCAGTACTAGAAGGATAAACAGGACAATACAAGGAAATGCTACTCATAATAGGAATGATACCGGGGATCTCTTGGTGTCCCGAAGATTACTTAGTATCCTCACAGTATGCACGAGAGATCTCTTGGTATCCCGAGGATCTCTTGGTATCCTCAATAGCAAGTCGGGGATCTCTTGGTATCCTCAATAGCAAATTCGGGGATCTCTTGGTATCCTCAATAGCAAATTCGGGGATCTCTTGGTATCCTATATATATATATATATATATATATATATATATATATATATATATATATATACTATAAATCTCTTAGTATCCCGCAGTCTCAGTCCAGAACATATCACGTGCAGGGGCTCTCCCGGGATGTCGTCCCGTAGTCCCAAATTTATAACATACAATATCAGCTCAAACAACAAGAAAAGTACTAAACTCAGGACAAGCAATATCAAATTCTAGCCTAACATGCTTCACGGAATACAAACAAAGACAGTTTAAGCAAATAGTCAAGTAAGTCAACTAAACATGCTTCTCTAAGCTAGCTCAGGAAAAGCTTACAATTAGGATAAACAGATAAGCAAGAAAACTCAATTGAAATACTTCAAGTAAAAATGGATTTTTCAACAATTAGCTCAAGTACGTGTTCGTCACCTCACGTACGAGGCATTCAAATATCAAATATCATGTCCTAAGGGGAAATGGTCCCCCGCATAAGGTTAGACAAGCCACTTACCTCGAACCGGCACAAAAATCAACTAGAAACCATGCCTTTTACCACGAGTATCCGACTCCAAATGGCCCAAATCTGTTCAATTCAATTATATATCATAAATAACATCTCAAGTAGTTTATTCTACTATTTAGTTTAAAGCTAAGGCACAAAATTAGGTAAAATGACCAAAATGCCCCGCAGGTCAACTTCTTGGAACTAGATAATTTTCACATTTTCGGAACCCTCATACTCTCACGAGTCTATACATAATAAGAACACTGAAATCGGAGTCCAAATGACCCCTCAAATCCTCCATTAAAAGTCTAAGATCTTTTCGCCCAATTTCTACCAAAATTTTGAAATTAAGTAATGAAATTAACTAAAGATTGATGGAATATAACTAGAAAGGATTAAAGAAACATTAACCAATGATTTTCTCTTCAAAACCCTCTCAAAATTACCCTCTCCCGAGCTCCAATTTGATTTTTCAACTTTTGAAACTAAACCCTCGAATTTGTTATTTCATTACAGTGGTTTCCGCATCTGTGGTCAAATAATGCTTCTACGACTTCCGCTTTTGCGGTCAACCTTCCGCTTCTGTGGATATTCACTTGCGTCCAGAATCCACTTCTGCGTTCAAAATACCGCATCTGCGGCTTCCGCTTCTGCGGACCATGCTCCGCTCCTGCGGAATTTCTCTAAGGGCAAGACTCCGCTTCTGCGATACCATTGCCGCATCTGCGATACCGCAGATACGGCTTCTCGTCCGCTTCTGAAGAAACAGCTCCCCAGACAATTTTCGCACTTGCAACCTCCACTTCTGCATCTGCGAGACCGTTTTTGCGGTCCCAGATCCGCAAAAGCGAAAATACCAGAAGCAGCAAAATTTATCCAATTTCACAAGTCCAAAACTTTCCCGTTAACTATCCAAAATCACCCCGAGGCCCCCGGGACATCAACCAAAAACACCAACACCTCCTATAACATCATTCAAACTTGTTCCAATCATTAAAACACCTCAAACAACACTGAAACCATCAAATTACATCGAATTCAAGCCTAAGATCTTCTAAAACTTTTGAAACACGCATTCGATCAAAAACTCAATCAAATCACCTCCGACTGACCTAAACTTTTACACACATATCCCAAATCACTTAGCGAAGCTACAGAAACTCTCGAAATTTCATTCCGAACCTGGAATCAAAATCTCACTATCGGACTGGAAACTTCAAAAACTCGAACTTCGGCATTTCAAGCCTAAATCAGCTATGGACCTCCAAAACACATTCCGAACACGCTCCCAACCCTGAAATTACCTAACGATGCTAACGGAACCATTGGATTTCCATTCCAAGGACGTCTTCACCCTGTTTCGACTACGGACAACTTTCCAACACTTTAGCTCTTATTTAGGGACTAAGTGTCCCAATACTCTCCGAAACTCAAAACCGAACATCCCTGCAATTCAAATTAGCATAAATAGACTTAGGGAAAATAGTAGATAGGGGATCGGTGTGTTAATTCTTAAGACGACCGGCCAGGTCGTCCCATTGGGAAAAATAATGGGAAACCTATTTTTATGCATTAAAATTAGTTTAAATTTACCAATTAGTGATATTTTAAGTAATTTGTGCCTAGATACAAGCAAATTGGGAGTGGAACCGAGAGGTAAAGCAGTAGTAGAGGCTTAATTTGTATATGGATTTGATGTAAGTATTTGGCTTAACCTTAGCTTAAGGGAATATGAGTTGTGGTCTATTTGCTATGTGATTATATTGAGTACGATGTATAGGTGCGGTGACGAGTATCTATACGTTGGTGTCAAGCATGCCCGTGAGTCTTGTACTATGATTGTTGTAACTATATTATGTATCGATCATGCTCAAATTGATGATTATTAATGTTGAACAAAGCTTATGAAAGTTTCTTGGTTATTGACTGTTACTGTTGAGTATTGACTCAAATTGAAGTTTCATTTTGTAAAGAGATTGTTGAAACGAGATTAGTTATAGTTGAATCCCTTGCCGGGACGTTTGTTGATATTGTTGATTCCCTTGCTGGGATATTATTGTTGATTCCCTAGCCGGAATATTATTATTGATTCCCTTACCGGGATATATTGTTTTACGTTGTTTGGGTGAGGAAGAGTGTAAATCACGAAGGGTGATATCATGCATGTTATTGTGAGAGAGTGTAAAGCACGAAGGGTAATACCGTACCGATATTATGAGTGTTAATGCACGAAGGGTGATGTCGTGCCTATATTGTGAGGAATAATGCACGAAGGGTGATGTCATTCCATGATTATGTGAGGTAATGCACAAAGGGTGATATCGTGTCGAATTTGTTGATTCATGTGGTGAGGACGAGAGTAAAAGCACGAAGGGTGATGCCGTGCATGTGTTACCGTTTCATTATTCTTGTAGCTTTATATATGATGTTCATTGTGTTTCCTTAATGATGCTTCCATATTGATTTACTATTAGAACCTAATATTTTCCCACAACATGTCCCCTTCCCACTTTATTCTATTATTTTTGTTATTATGTTTCAGCTTGTATATAATTTATCTGCACAGGTATATATGATTGTTGTGTCCTAGCCTCGTCACTACTTTGCCGATGTTAGGCTCGACACTTACTCAGTAAACGGGTTCGGTTGTACTGATACTACACTCTGTACTATTTTGTGTAGATTTCGGTACCGGACCCAATGAGTAGTTGAGGTAGCTGTCTTCAGTCCAGGGTGACTCAGATAGATCTGCTGGCGTCCGCAGAGCCTAAAGTCCCCCTTCTCTATTTAGCTTTTCTGTTGTCTCTTTCCATTCCAAGAACAGTTGTACTTTTCTTTCCAAACTTGTATTTGTAGTAAAAATCTTAGTTATTCGTGAATTTGTGATACCAGATTCATGGGTAGACATGTATTGGAGTATTTGGATTTAATTTAGCTCTTCCGCATTTATCATCTGTTTTACTTTAGTTTATGTTTATAACTATTAGGGTTGATTGTTATTGTATAGAACCGTAATAGTTGGCTTTCCTAGCTTGTACGAGTAGGAGCTATCACGACTCCCAAGGATGGAAAATCTGGGCAGTGACAAAGATCTAACTTTATTGATTCAACAATGGAGATTACAAAGGTTTGTGACCCAAAATCTAGACTTCTTCCTTTGGTTCCTTAGAGGTCTCTTCCATGTCTTCTTCTCCTTATTCCCATATCCCCCCCCCCCCCCC
>MU731902.1:48514-64349 GCA_026770625.1 Nicotiana glauca
TAGTTATAATTATTATAATTTGAATTTTATGGCAATTCACATGTAGTACTGAAACAAGAAATCAATTATTTTGAGCTGAAACAAGAAAGCAACAAGCTCGCGGAAATCAGTTGGTTACGACGATCACTTAGTAAGTGAAGGTCCTTGAGTTCGATTTTCAATGAGAGTATTCTATTTTTCCGTATGTTTATATTTGATGCACGAATGAATACAGTCGATACAAGTTGCATCCGTTGCGCATCTAAGTACAGATACAAGCTGATATCAGTTAAACAGTAGTTATGAATAATAATTAGGCAAACTAAAGTTATGTATGGTAAATAGGTTCTAAATTGTAGTGCTTTATGAAAATTTCTCATATGAGAAATGTATATTTTTAGTTGCTGCGAAAAATAATAACTGATAAAATATATATTTCTTGTATATATGTGTTTTATATATAATATGTATAATTTCTATAATTTTTAGCTAGCAAATACAATTAATTTTGTGGTCAATTTGTTTGCCCTTGAAATAACTGTACGGTTTGGCATTTGCATGTTTTGTTTGTTGTATTGATGTGTCAAAATTGGAAGGTGTACCCCTAACTAATATGTTGTTATTTAAGTGGGTGTTTGGACATAAGAATTGTTAAAATTTCAAAGAAAGTAAAAAAAAGAAAAAATTAAATAAAATAGTATTTAAAAATTAAAGTTGTTTGGACATTAATTCAATTTGGAGCTGTTTTTTGAATTTTTGTTAGTGATTTGGAGGAAAAATTTTGAAATAACTTTTTAGAATTTTCAAATTTTTGAAAAATTCTAAAATTCAACTACAGGTGAAATTTGAAATATTCATGACTAAAGATTAATCCCGAAAAAAGTTAAAATTTTTCCAAAAAAGCAAATTTTTAATGGCCAAACGGGCCTTAAGTGGACGTTTGGTCATAGGAATTGTGAAATCAGCAAAAAAAATTAAAAATAATTTTTGAAAATTAAAATTATGTTTGAATATTAATACAATTTGGAGCTGTTTTGATTTTTTTTTTTTTGTGAGTGATTTGAAGTGAAAATTTTAAAAACAACTTTTTAGAGCTTTATATTTTTTTTTAAAATTCCGAAATTTTTCTTCAAGGGAAATTTAAAATTATTATAGTCAAACATCGATTCTGAAATAAGTAATTTTTTTTAAAAAAAAAATTTAAAAATTAATAATAATGGCCAAACGAGGCTCTAAGAGTCTGGTTGAGACGAGAATTATGTATAGATTACTTCTTTTTGGTGTGCATCTATGGGTGTTAGTGGGGCGGGTCGGGTCGAACTAGTGGAAAATGAGACCGGCCGGTCTCAGTACCAGTTCGACTAATAGTTTTAGAATACTATCTTACCAGTAACAATCTTAGCCAATGGAAAAATGAACCAGAATGATACCGAGCCAAATAGGCAGGGCCGATCTTATTTAATTTTTTTTATTTGAATTTTGTATAACAATCGTAATATATATTTAAAAATGTAAAAATGTAAAATACTAAAAACTAACTTATAAAAAGAATTTTTGAATAAAATCTTTAAAGGATTTAAAAGCCTTATATTTGAATATTTCATTAATAACTTAAGATAATACAATGAACATAAAAAAAAATTAACTTATAATTTGCAAGTTTTTTTTAATTTAAAATTGTAAATTAAAGTTTATATTTTACAACAACTAAATTAAAGAAAAAATAGTAAATTCAAATTTGAATTATTAAATATAATCTTCAAACTTCAATGGTTTTACATTCCCCTAGTATTCATAGACAATATGAACTTCTTGGCCATCTTCTAGGGTGTGGAATTCAGATATATTTCCAAGATCATCGTCTTCTGGTTTATATATTAACATTTTCACATCCTTGATTTTTTCGCCCCGATCTAATCCAATATCTAAAACATACTCGAACTTTCAAAGTATTGCTTTCTAATTAGTGATGGGGTCTCTGAGTTGTTGTCTTGGTTGACTAATACACTCTCTGATGCAACGATTGAAATTGTCACATTAGCACATCCCAAGCCATAGCCGAAGAACATGAAATCGCTTTTCATTTTCATGCCACCATGTCAACGGTAAAAATTTCTTTGTGCGAGTCGCTGTTTGCTTTTGCAAGTAGAATTGAAGTTCATCAATGTTCCTGCTACTACTCTGAGTGAAAGGAAATGTAGACCAAATATTAAAATCATCAAGGCCCTAATCCTCATTCATAGTAGCGGATGTTGAAGTAGAGGTAGAACAATGAAAAGCGAGATTAACATTTTCTACAACATTAGCAACATTGTCAATTAAATTTGAATAATAATTATATTATTGCTGTAAATAATAATTTAGCTTGTTCACACAAGAATATATATATATATATATATATATATATATATATATATATATATATATATATTCTTGTGTTCACACAACAATATCCATATAAGTATATGATTAATTAGTGACAACTAGACATCTTAATAGAAGGATTTAAGAGAAATTAAAAAGAAATATTGTTTGAATTTTTCTTGCATTTTTCAATAGCATCCTTATATTTTTATTTCTTTCTGAAATCAGAGAGTACGAGAGAATTCTAGCCATATATACTAAAATCGTAGTAACAGCAGGGCAATAAGTACCAAAACTCAATGGTAGCTAAAATTTATGTAAAAGTTTAACAACATCAATAACGGTCTCCCAAATATTAATTATTATCATACGATTTGGAGCAGTACAATTGCGTAAGTAGCACCTCTTTTCTATTTTTTCCATTACCCCGTTTAGCAACCTTATTACAAATTCGTTTTGCAGCATTAAATATATTATGAAAATTTAACTACTAATAAAAATTAGATATACAAATAAAATATTAAATAAGAGAAAGAGTTGGAATGATGCACCGAATTCCGCAATAAATTAAAATTGTGATGATTCTTGAAGTCTTGAAATTGAATTTCGCAACTCTAATATTACCACGTGTAACGACCCGGCCGATTGTTCGAGAATTTGCACTTTGCTTGGTAGTTTATGGACATGAGTATCTCCACATGATTTATTAAGACTTGTGTGAATCGTCGATTTTATTTTCAGGTTATTCAGAATTGATTTGGAAGAATGATTCTCAACTAGGAAGCTTTAAATTGGAAGAGTGGACCAAGTTTGAATTTTCATTATTTGACCTCGGATTGGAGTTTTGATGGATTCGTTAGATGCATTGGGTGATTTTGGACTCAGGAGCATGTCCGGATTATGATTTGAAGGTCCGTAGTTGAATTTGGCCTGAAATGGTGAAAGTTAGATTTTTGGAAAGTTTGAACGGGGGTGGACTTTTTGATATTGAATTCGGATTGCGGTTCTGGAAATTGAAATAACTTCGTTATGTCATTTGGGACTTGTGTGCAAAATTTAGGTTCATTCCGAGTTAATTTTCTATGTTTCGACACGAGTTATGGAAGTTGAAAAGTTCAAAGTTCATTAATTTTGATTTCGGGTGTTGTGAGCACCTAATTTTTGATAATATTTAGTTTTTTATCACTTCTTCTATGTAAATATTTTAGGGGGTTTTAACCTACAATTATTTTAACTTTGTTACACTTTTTATTATAGGGTAAAAATATAAAATTTTAAAAGGTGAATTATTACTATTAATATTATTTTATTTTTAAATAATAAAAAATCCGAAAAATATTATTATTATTATTATTATTATTATTTTAATTTTTGAGAATAATTTAAAAATTAAGAAAAAGGGAAGTTTTGAATAAGAAATATATATATATAAAAAAGTAAAAGTAGGTGGAATTCTCTTTTAAAAAGTAAAAGAAAGTAGAAAATTAAAAAATAAAATAAAGTTTTGTGAAAATTTTTAAAAAATAAAAAGTAAAAGAAAGTAGAAAATTAAAAAATAAAATAAAGTTTTGTGAAAATTTTTAAAAAATAAAAAGTAAAAGAAAGTTAGAATTAAAAAATAAATATAAAGGTATCTGAAAATTAAAAAAAAATTAAAGTAAAAGAAAGTAGTATTTTTAAAAGAAAAGCAAAAGAAAGTGGATTGTTTTTTTAAGAAAAGTTAAAAAAATTAGAATTCTCTTTTAAAAAGTGAGATTTTAAATAAGATAAAAGTAATTAAAGTTGAAATTTAAAAAATAAAAGTAAAGAAAGGTGGAATTTCTTTTTATAAAAAATAAAAGCAATTTGTAAGTGGGATTTCTCTTTTAATTAAAAAGTAATAAAATAAAATAAAAAAATTTAAAATCTGATAAATTTCGAAAAATTTGCTATAAATAGAAGAAAAAATTTGAGAAGGTAAGAGAGAAAAAATAATGGGAGAATAGAGAGAACAAATTTTCTTCTTCTATGCTAAAGGAAATTTCTACTAGTTCCATTATTTCTTTTTGTTTCTTTCTTTCAAAAAAAAAAATCAAGCAATTCTTATCCTTTTTAAGACCAAAAAATACCTCAAAATCAGGAGCTAAATCACACCAAAAATCAAATCCAAAAGCTTCAAACTCAATTTAAAAAATAGCCCAAAATACTAGCCCGAAGAGGTCGAAGTCGACTTCGGTTCGAAGGTTTCCGCTCGTTGCATTTGATTGTGGTTCGTTTGCACATTAAATCTGAAGGTTTTTTGCTCCATATGTATTTAAGAAGATCTTCATCTATAAAAGGTTCATTCTTTTCTTAACCAATATTTTCATTATTTTTCTTTCACCATATTTTCTTTTGATTTGTATATTATATTTTGGTTATCTACCAACTTGAAAGATATGAGCAAAAAATGAAGGAAAAGCGTCAAAAATAGAGATCGTGAGAGACAAAATAACTTTTTTCAATGAGATTGTAGTTCATAGTGAAAGATAGGAAGATGTATTCAAAAATAAAGAGCGAACAATGTAATAGTTTGGATCCAAACTAAAGGATGTTAAGTCAATAGCAAATTTGATACCAACATGGGTGGGTAGGTCCATAATAACTCAAGTCATATAGTTTTTCAATAATAATTCCATATCCATAAATCATGGCCTTTGCAATAATCTCAAACTTAGAAGGAAATAAATATGAACATCCATAGTTTGCTTTAGTGGAGTACAATCTTTTGGAATAATTTGAAGCGTGCCATGCTAAATAAAATCTCAAAACCCATGGCCCTCATTTAATTAATTTAATCCTTTAGGAATCGAGGTGTGCCATTTAGTTGAATTTTCTATGTCTTTCGCAAAATTAAAAAACGCGTAGTTTGCTTTAGGCTCGTTATTCTAATAATTTACCTTTCTAAATTCGGGTGCGCATTCCCAAATCCAAATCCAAATCTCGCAACGTTAAATAAAATGTATCTTGGACTTCGGGTGCATTTCATGTAGCATGGTCCAAAGGCACGTTTTAGATGACGTTGAAATCTTCTTTAAAATAATTAAAAGCGGTTTAAAAGGAATAAAATGCACAATAGGCTAAACATATATTAAAATCAGATAATAGGCCAATTATGACAGTTTAAGCGATCGTGCTAGAACCACGGAATCCGGGGTACCTAACACCTTCCCTCGGGTTAACAGAATTCCTTATTCAGAATTTCTGGTTCGCAGACTTCAAAAAGAAAGTCAAAATTTTCCTCGATTTGGGATTTAAAATAAACCGGTGACTTGGGACACCAATTAAAATATTCCAAGTGGCGACTATGAAGAAAAATTAAATAAATAATTCCATTTCGAATAATGTCACTTTAATTGAAAAAACTCCCTTGTACCATCTTCGGGTGTATAAAAAGGAGGTGTGATAGCTCTGGCGATTCTGGTAGGGACAAGAACCTAGAACTTTTTGTTTAGGGTTCAGAATTCGAGCTTGTAATAATTGTTATATTTGGCTTTATTTATTATCTGATTTTATTACATGTTTAGTCCTAATGTGCAAAATGTTACTTTTTACTGCTTTGATATTATCTGAACTGTATATAAACTGCAAAATGACTAAAAAATTATCCTAATGTGCCTTTTTCTTTTATTTTTTTAATTTTTATTTTTTCTTTTAGTTGTGGTCGAATCTTATGGAGATAAAAAATAAAAAATTATGGCAATCTCCATAAGATTCGATCACAACTAAAAGAAAAAATGAAAAATAAAAAAAATAAAAGAAAAAGGCGTGAGTGACAATGGAAGGAGAGTTCATGATTAGGAAAGGCCGGGATGACACAAGCAACTGAGCAAATGCATAATAGTAATGGTTAACTGCTTAGGTGCATTGCATCCCTAATGTGCATTTGCCTATCGGTTAAAAGCCCTAGGGCTAACATGATGCTCCCATTTTGTTCAATATTCAGAAAGGTGATTGGTTTGTGGTTCCCAAAGTAGTAACTCCTCTCCACAACCTGAAAGCCAAAAGGCAATGGCAGATAACAACAAAATTTGGTTGGTTGATATTGGTACCCAAAAGTGGTTGGTTGAACAAGACACTGGCTTGGCTGATGAGGTAAGGATGTTAAGGCAGCACATAACAAACATGTATCGGGCTTGGATGGTTGGGAAGGCACCACCACCGCCACCACCTGGTTTCTCGGATAATACCCTTACCCAAACTTTGGCATCTCCCAATCACCCTAGTATCTCAATCACTCTTCCTCCAAGTTCTGGGAGGCTGAAGAATATAGAACAATCCTTAAAGAACGTACAAGGGACGGGAGACCAAGGCAGCATGTCTTACCAAGAATTGTGTACACTCCCTAACGTTCGCCTGCCCGCAAAGTTTAAAGTGCCAAAATTCAACTTGAATGATGAGTGTGGAGATCCGGTAGCCCATCTGAGGGATTATTGCAGTGTTGTCAAGAAAGATGATTTGTTGACGGCGTATTTCAGTAAGAGCTTGAATGGGGAAGCTTTGGATTGGTATAATCGTCAAGATGTCGGTAAGTGGCATACATGGGATGATATGGCTCAAGATTTTGTGCCACACTTTCAGAACAATACAGATATTATCCCAGACCACTCCTCCATATCTCCGATGGAAAAGAAACCTAAAGAAAGTTTTAGGAAATTTTGGCTCAAATGGAACGAACAAGTTGCTCAGGATAATCCTCCCATGGACAAAAAAGATGTTGTTGAGCCCCACCGACGACAACGTCCAGTGGTCGTTCTTGCTAAACGCTCTCAGTCTTTAGCAACCCGTGGATATCCTTTTAATCCTCCCGACTGCTATTTCTTTCCACAGAACCCCCGAAATCGTACATCACTTCCCCGATATCTTGTCCACAATACACCACTATATGCTCCACATCTCCAAGGCCCCCAAAGGCCCGCACCACGTCCACAAATGTCTTACTCGCCCTCACAAGTCTACCAAAACCCTCCTGGATCAGGTTTCTGGCCCAATAAAGCATTTAAGAATGATAGGTTATAGAGAAAGAAAACCTTCACTCCATTGGGAGAGTCATATGCCAATATGTTCCAGAGGCTAAGGAAATTGGACATGTTGAAGCCGATTCAGATAAAAATGCCAAACCATCTTCCAAAGAAGCTTGATTTTTCTCAAATGTGCGCATATTGCTCAGATGCCCTGAGGCATCACATAGAAGAGTGTTGGCATCTGAAGGGAGCAATCTAGAAGCTTATTGATACAGGTGACATTACCTTGCAAAATCCAAATGCAACAGATACTAACCAAAGTCCATTGCCTATTCATAATGAGATGCTTATGGAGGACATGATTTGTGTGGAAAAGGAATATAAGAACTATTCTGAGATTCTCGGAAGGCCACCGAACGCAAAGCTTTCAACACTATCACTCTTGGTTCAAAAAGTTGATCATAAGAACGAGCCAGCTAAAGGTACCCAAAAGAAAGTTGCTAAGGATAATGAGATAAATACTTGTAAAGGTTCTAGCAATGTTGATCTTGAACTCAGTGGCTAAGATGCAGAGCTTGGTAATTGGAAAGACACTCTATTTCTTGGCCAGCCGGAGAGGAGTTTTGGTGGTTTATTTTGTTGTCATTTCTATTTTTCAGGTTATTTTCAAGGTTGTAATTCGGATATTGTTTTGGGACTCAAACCCTTCTATCCTCTTATTTTGCCTAGTTTGTTTAGTCGTAGTAGCTCGTTTACTGTTGTCTAGGTTTGTTCCATGGTTGTAACCCTAGTTTAGTTGCTTATTTTTTTATTCAAACCCTTTCACCATCTGTCTAATGCAATTTTCTATTTTATGTTATTTCTGGTCATTTTTGTTTAGTTCACTTTTCCTCTTATAGTCCTTTTCCTGTCAACTCTAGTGATATGACATGCACACGTAATTCTCAGCCTGGTATTAAAAGTCAGTTTAGTCATGAAGCATTGAAACAATTTTGAAGATGACATGGGCACTAGAGGGAAATAGAGCAGATTTGTCTACTTTGAGATCATTTGAAGCCCGAACCATGAGAAATTGAGGCAGATAGAACATAAAGCGATACTATGGAAATACATCATGCTACATCAGCAGGTTTTCCCCAAATTGGCAGGGTCGTTCGTGGTAACCAAGAGAGTTGTCCAACGGTACTTAAAATTTACAAAAGGCGAATGTGTGGATATGGTTATCAAGTCTGGTACAATCAAAAGATGTTACAAATGTTTTCCTTGGTTTGTTTAATTGCGTTATTTGTGCTTGGCATATTTTGAAGATTGGCATGACGAAGGCATTTTGTTCTACTATCTAAACACTTCATCTTTCGTTACCCCTTTGAGCCTTATTTATTTTCTTTCATACACCTCTTTCGGAATCAGTAGCAAAGATTAGAAACACAAGCATGAAAGATAAATAAAGAAAAATTAAAAAAGAAGAAAAAGAGAAGAAAAAGAAAAATAAAAGCAACAAGACAACAAAAGGAAAAAAAAGAAAGGAAAAAGAGAAAAAGAAAAGAAAAGAAAAATAGCAACGACAAAAGTAGTTGTGAACTACGTTTGACCTGATTCCTTTAAGGATACGTAGGAAGCCTCACGGTTCGGTCTCATCGAAATAAAAATCCAAAAGTCCCCAAGAAAAGAAACTGGGGCAGAAATTGTGGTTGTTGTAAAAAAATCTGATTCCAAAAGTCGTAATTTTGAACCAGTCGAGTCGTTTTGAGCCTTTTGATACCCTTTCTTTCTAACCCTATCCAAAAACCCACATTACGGTCCAAAAAAAGACCTTCTGATCAGTCTTCAAAAGATGCCAAGTCCAGCAAGTAAAGGTGATTCATGTCAGGGGTAACACTCCAGTCCAAGCAGGAAAGATAATGAAAATGAGAGAGTCTTATTGGTGAAAACCCTCGTGGACACCTTGAGGCGACTGTAAGTAGATAGAAAGACCAAAATGAGAGAGGCTTGATGGTAAAAACCTTCGGGAACTACAAGTCGAATAAGGATTGTGAATCAGATTGGATGAGCGGAGCATTGAAGCCCAGTTTCACGACAAAAGGTGCGACAAATGTTGAACATAAGATTTGCTCAACAGAATAGGCCGCAGGTACATGTCATGGTTATTAGAGTTGGTATCCACGTCTGATAGGTTCTTACTTTATACTTTTTTGGTTAGGAATCATCTCTGTCCATTGTTCCATTTGTCTAGTTTACTTCCTCTTCCTGAGTCTGTTTGGTCAGAACANATGAAGAAAAATTAAATAAATAATTCCATTTCGAATAATGTCACTTTAATTGAAAAAACTCCCTTGTACCATCTTCGGGTGTATAAAAAGGAGGTGTGATAGCTCTGGCGATTCTGGTAGGGACAAGAACCTAGAACTTTTTGTTTAGGGTTCAGAATTCGAGCTTGTAATAATTGTTATATTTGGCTTTATTTATTATCTGATTTTATTACATGTTTAGTCCTAATGTGCAAAATGTTACTTTTTACTGCTTTGATATTATCTGAACTGTATATAAACTGCAAAATGACTAAAAAATTATCCTAATGTGCCTTTTTCTTTTATTTTTTTAATTTTTATTTTTTCTTTTAGTTGTGGTCGAATCTTATGGAGATAAAAAATAAAAAATTATGGCAATCTCCATAAGATTCGATCACAACTAAAAGAAAAAATGAAAAATAAAAAAAATAAAAGAAAAAGGCGTGAGTGACAATGGAAGGAGAGTTCATGATTAGGAAAGGCCGGGATGACACAAGCAACTGAGCAAATGCATAATAGTAATGGTTAACTGCTTAGGTGCATTGCATCCCTAATGTGCATTTGCCTATCGGTTAAAAGCCCTAGGGCTAACATGATGCTCCCATTTTGTTCAATATTCAGAAAGGTGATTGGTTTGTGGTTCCCAAAGTAGTAACTCCTCTCCACAACCTGAAAGCCAAAAGGCAATGGCAGATAACAACAAAANTCCCCCAGCTTTCCAATTGCACAAAACGGGATATGGTTAGCACATCAAATCATCATAAAAGAACAACAAGCACACTGATCTAGTAACAATCAACATGCTTTGGGATTCATGTGAAACACAAAGGTTTAGTAAATGTCAGTTCATGAGCAATGCGACATATAGAGGGTATTGGGTCTGAAGGGAGAAGAGGTATTTTCTGTGATANTGGTTGGTTGATATTGGTACCCAAAAGTGGTTGGTTGAACAAGACACTGGCTTGGCTGATGAGGTAAGGATGTTAAGGCAGCACATAACAAACATGTATCGGGCTTGGATGGTTGGGAAGGCACCACCACCGCCACCACCTGGTTTCTCGGATAATACCCTTACCCAAACTTTGGCATCTCCCAATCACCCTAGTATCTCAATCACTCTTCCTCCAAGTTCTGGGAGGCTGAAGAATATAGAACAATCCTTAAAGAACGTACAAGGGACGGGAGACCAAGGCAGCATGTCTTACCAAGAATTGTGTACACTCCCTAACGTTCGCCTGCCCGCAAAGTTTAAAGTGCCAAAATTCAACTTGAATGATGAGTGTGGAGATCCGGTAGCCCATCTGAGGGATTATTGCAGTGTTGTCAAGAAAGATGATTTGTTGACGGCGTATTTCAGTAAGAGCTTGAATGGGGAAGCTTTGGATTGGTATAATCGTCAAGATGTCGGTAAGTGGCATACATGGGATGATATGGCTCAAGATTTTGTGCCACACTTTCAGAACAATACAGATATTATCCCAGACCACTCCTCCATATCTCCGATGGAAAAGAAACCTAAAGAAAGTTTTAGGAAATTTTGGCTCAAATGGAACGAACAAGTTGCTCAGGATAATCCTCCCATGGACAAAAAAGATGTTGTTGAGCCCCACCGACGACAACGTCCAGTGGTCGTTCTTGCTAAACGCTCTCAGTCTTTAGCAACCCGTGGATATCCTTTTAATCCTCCCGACTGCTATTTCTTTCCACAGAACCCCCGAAATCGTACATCACTTCCCCGATATCTTGTCCACAATACACCACTATATGCTCCACATCTCCAAGGCCCCCAAAGGCCCGCACCACGTCCACAAATGTCTTACTCGCCCTCACAAGTCTACCAAAACCCTCCTGGATCAGGTTTCTGGCCCAATAAAGCATTTAAGAATGATAGGTTATAGAGAAAGAAAACCTTCACTCCATTGGGAGAGTCATATGCCAATATGTTCCAGAGGCTAAGGAAATTGGACATGTTGAAGCCGATTCAGATAAAAATGCCAAACCATCTTCCAAAGAAGCTTGATTTTTCTCAAATGTGCGCATATTGCTCAGATGCCCTGAGGCATCACATAGAAGAGTGTTGGCATCTGAAGGGAGCAATCTAGAAGCTTATTGATACAGGTGACATTACCTTGCAAAATCCAAATGCAACAGATACTAACCAAAGTCCATTGCCTATTCATAATGAGATGCTTATGGAGGACATGATTTGTGTGGAAAAGGAATATAAGAACTATTCTGAGATTCTCGGAAGGCCACCGAACGCAAAGCTTTCAACACTATCACTCTTGGTTCAAAAAGTTGATCATAAGAACGAGCCAGCTAAAGGTACCCAAAAGAAAGTTGCTAAGGATAATGAGATAAATACTTGTAAAGGTTCTAGCAATGTTGATCTTGAACTCAGTGGCTAAGATGCAGAGCTTGGTAATTGGAAAGACACTCTATTTCTTGGCCAGCCGGAGAGGAGTTTTGGTGGTTTATTTTGTTGTCATTTCTATTTTTCAGGTTATTTTCAAGGTTGTAATTCGGATATTGTTTTGGGACTCAAACCCTTCTATCCTCTTATTTTGCCTAGTTTGTTTAGTCGTAGTAGCTCGTTTACTGTTGTCTAGGTTTGTTCCATGGTTGTAACCCTAGTTTAGTTGCTTATTTTTTTATTCAAACCCTTTCACCATCTGTCTAATGCAATTTTCTATTTTATGTTATTTCTGGTCATTTTTGTTTAGTTCACTTTTCCTCTTATAGTCCTTTTCCTGTCAACTCTAGTGATATGACATGCACACGTAATTCTCAGCCTGGTATTAAAAGTCAGTTTAGTCATGAAGCATTGAAACAATTTTGAAGATGACATGGGCACTAGAGGGAAATAGAGCAGATTTGTCTACTTTGAGATCATTTGAAGCCCGAACCATGAGAAATTGAGGCAGATAGAACATAAAGCGATACTATGGAAATACATCATGCTACATCAGCAGGTTTTCCCCAAATTGGCAGGGTCGTTCGTGGTAACCAAGAGAGTTGTCCAACGGTACTTAAAATTTACAAAAGGCGAATGTGTGGATATGGTTATCAAGTCTGGTACAATCAAAAGATGTTACAAATGTTTTCCTTGGTTTGTTTAATTGCGTTATTTGTGCTTGGCATATTTTGAAGATTGGCATGACGAAGGCATTTTGTTCTACTATCTAAACACTTCATCTTTCGTTACCCCTTTGAGCCTTATTTATTTTCTTTCATACACCTCTTTCGGAATCAGTAGCAAAGATTAGAAACACAAGCATGAAAGATAAATAAAGAAAAATTAAAAAAGAAGAAAAAGAGAAGAAAAAGAAAAATAAAAGCAACAAGACAACAAAAGGAAAAAAAAGAAAGGAAAAAGAGAAAAAGAAAAGAAAAGAAAAATAGCAACGACAAAAGTAGTTGTGAACTACGTTTGACCTGATTCCTTTAAGGATACGTAGGAAGCCTCACGGTTCGGTCTCATCGAAATAAAAATCCAAAAGTCCCCAAGAAAAGAAACTGGGGCAGAAATTGTGGTTGTTGTAAAAAAATCTGATTCCAAAAGTCGTAATTTTGAACCAGTCGAGTCGTTTTGAGCCTTTTGATACCCTTTCTTTCTAACCCTATCCAAAAACCCACATTACGGTCCAAAAAAAGACCTTCTGATCAGTCTTCAAAAGATGCCAAGTCCAGCAAGTAAAGGTGATTCATGTCAGGGGTAACACTCCAGTCCAAGCAGGAAAGATAATGAAAATGAGAGAGTCTTATTGGTGAAAACCCTCGTGGACACCTTGAGGCGACTGTAAGTAGATAGAAAGACCAAAATGAGAGAGGCTTGATGGTAAAAACCTTCGGGAACTACAAGTCGAATAAGGATTGTGAATCAGATTGGATGAGCGGAGCATTGAAGCCCAGTTTCACGACAAAAGGTGCGACAAATGTTGAACATAAGATTTGCTCAACAGAATAGGCCGCAGGTACATGTCATGGTTATTAGAGTTGGTATCCACGTCTGATAGGTTCTTACTTTATACTTTTTTGGTTAGGAATCATCTCTGTCCATTGTTCCATTTGTCTAGTTTACTTCCTCTTCCTGAGTCTGTTTGGTCAGAACAAGTAAGAAATAACTTCAAAATTTTCCCCCAGCTTTCCAATTGCACAAAACGGGATATGGTTAGCACATCAAATCATCATAAAAGAACAACAAGCACACTGATCTAGTAACAATCAACATGCTTTGGGATTCATGTGAAACACAAAGGTTTAGTAAATGTCAGTTCATGAGCAATGCGACATATAGAGGGTATTGGGTCTGAAGGGAGAAGAGGTATTTTCTGTGATAAGGGTGGCAGAGAAATTGGTTAGTCAATAAGCAAGAAATGTCTTTCAAGGTGAAATCAAAGTTATCATGACAAGTGAAGGAGCAATCGCCGTAAAGTCAAGGCCACAAACCAACCACCATGTTTAAACTCACAAGTTTTCTTTGTCTGAAACAGGGAGGAAGGCTATGTTCGTATCAAAGCTTGGAAGATTGAATTTTTCAGGTGTAATGCCCCATTTCTGCTTACGCAAAGGCTATTGAGAAGATCACACATTACCCCTAGGATACGCACTTCCTAGTTTGAGTCATTAAAGTTTCACCCCTAGGAGACGCACTTCTTAGTCTGGGTCTTTTAGGATACAGCTGTAGGAGACGCACTTCCTAAATTGAGAGTTCATCCATAGGAGATGCACTTCCTAGTTTGAACCATTAAAGTTTCACCTGTAAGAGACGCACTTCCTAAATTGATAGTTCATTCATAGGAGACGCACTTCCTAGTTTAAGTCATTAAAGTTTCACCTGTAGGAAGCTCACTTCCTAAATTGATAGTTCATTCATAGGAGACGCCCTTCCTAGTTTGAGTCATTAAAGTTTTACCTGTAGGAGTCGCACTTCCTAAATTGATAGTTCATTCATAGGAGACGAACTTCCTAGCTTGAGTCATTAAAGTTTCACCCCTAGGAGACGCACTTCCTAAGTTGATATTCACCCATAGGTGACGCACTTCCTAAATTGATAGTTTATTCGTAGGAGACGCACTTCCTAAATTGATAGTTCATTCATTGGAGACGCACTTCCTAGTTTGAGTCATTAAAGTTTCACCTGTAGGAGACGCACTTCCTAAATTGAAAGTTCATTCATAGGAGACGCACTTCCTAGTTTGAGTCATTAAAGTTTCACCCCTAGGAGACGCACTTCCTAAATTGATAGTTCATTCATAGGAGACGCACTTCCTAGTTTGAGTCATTAAAGTTTCACNTGTGCGCATATTGCTCAGATGCCCTGAGGCATCACATAGAAGAGTGTTGGCATCTGAAGGGAGCAATCTAGAAGCTTATTGATACAGGTGACATTACCTTGCAAAATCCAAATGCAACAGATACTAACCAAAGTCCATTGCCTATTCATAATGAGATGCTTATGGAGGACATGATTTGTGTGGAAAAGGAATATAAGAACTATTCTGAGATTCTCGGAAGGCCACCGAACGCAAAGCTTTCAACACTATCACTCTTGGTTCAAAAAGTTGATCATAAGAACGAGCCAGCTAAAGGTACCCAAAAGAAAGTTGCTAAGGATAATGAGATAAATACTTGTAAAGGTTCTAGCAATGTTGATCTTGAACTCAGTGGCTAAGATGCAGAGCTTGGTAATTGGAAAGACACTCTATTTCTTGGCCAGCCGGAGAGGAGTTTTGGTGGTTTATTTTGTTGTCATTTCTATTTTTCAGGTTATTTTCAAGGTTGTAATTCGGATATTGTTTTGGGACTCAAACCCTTCTATCCTCTTATTTTGCCTAGTTTGTTTAGTCGTAGTAGCTCGTTTACTGTTGTCTAGGTTTGTTCCATGGTTGTAACCCTAGTTTAGTTGCTTATTTTTTTATTCAAACCCTTTCACCATCTGTCTAATGCAATTTTCTATTTTATGTTATTTCTGGTCATTTTTGTTTAGTTCACTTTTCCTCTTATAGTCCTTTTCCTGTCAACTCTAGTGATATGACATGCACACGTAATTCTCAGCCTGGTATTAAAAGTCAGTTTAGTCATGAAGCATTGAAACAATTTTGAAGATGACATGGGCACTAGAGGGAAATAGAGCAGATTTGTCTACTTTGAGATCATTTGAAGCCCGAACCATGAGAAATTGAGGCAGATAGAACATAAAGCGATACTATGGAAATACAT
>MU731902.1:71539-97136 GCA_026770625.1 Nicotiana glauca
CTCCATATGTATTGAAGAAGATCTTCATCTATAAAAGGTTCATTCTTTTCTTAACCAATATTTTTATTATTTTTCTTTCACCATATTTCTTTTTGTGATTTGTGTATTTATTTTGGTTATCTACCAACTTGAAAGATATGAGCAAAAAATAAAGGAAGAGCGTCAAAAATAGAGATCGTGAGAGACAAAATGACTTTCTTCAATGAGGTTGTAGTTCATAGGGAAATATAGGAAGATGTATTAAAAAATAAAGAGTGAACAATGTAATAGTTTGGATCCAAACTAAAGGATGTTAAGTCAATAGCAAATTTGATACCAACATGGGTGGGTAGGTCCATAATAACTCAAGTCATATATTTTTTCAATGATAATTCCATATCCATAAATCATGGCCTTTGCAATAATCTCAAACTTAGAAGGAAATAAATACGAACATCCTTAGTTTGCTTTAGTGGAGTATAATCTTTTGGAATAATTTGAAGCGTGTCATGCCAAATAAAATCTCAAAACCCATGGCCCTCATTTAATTAATTTTAATCCTTTAGGAATCGAGGTGTGCCATTTAGTTGAATTTTCTGTGGCTCTCACAAAATGAAAAAACGCGTAGTTTGGTTTAGGCGCGTTATTTTAATAATTTACCTTCCTAAATTTGGGTGCGCATTTATGTGACCCAAATCCAAATCCAAATCTCACAACATTAAATAAAATATGTCTTGGACTTCGGGTGAATTTCATGTGGCGTTGTCCAAAGACTCATTTTAGATGACGTTAAAATCTTCTTTAAAATAATTAAAAGCGGTTTAAAAGGAATAAAATGAACAATAGGCTAAACATGTATTAAAATCAGATAATAGGCCAATTAAAATAGTTTAAGCGACCGTACTAGAACCACGAAATTCGGGGGTGCTTAACACTTTTCCTCGGGTTAACAGAATTCCTTATTCAGAATTTCTGGTTCGCAGACTTCAAAAAGAAAGTCAAAATTTTCCTCGATTTGGGATTTAAAATAAACCGGTGACGTGTGACACCAATTAAAATATTCCAAGTGGCGACTCTGAAGAAAAATCAAATAAATAATCTCATTTCGAATAATGTTACTTTAATTGGAAAAACTCCCTTGTACCACCTTCGGGTGTGTAAAAAAAGAGGTGTGACAGGTGTGATTCATTGTTTTAATGTTGTTATGCATGATTTGAGGCCTCAAGTAGATCCTGTTATGTTAGTTGTTGGTATATTTGGACGGGGTCCTGAGTGGCCCGGGTGAGTTTCAGACGAGGTTCAGATCATTTTCATTCCATATTTTATTGCTGAGGAGCTACTGGCTCTGGTGTGATCGCACCTGCGGCTGGTTTTGCACAAGTGCGATGGTCACATAAGTGACAAAGTAGTCACAGAAGCGAGATGAGAGCTAGGCGAGGAAGCCCGTAGAAGCGGAGAATTTGGCACAGGTGCCGATGCGCAGGTGCGTCAAATGGAAGCGCATGTGCGAGGGTCTTCGCAGAAACAGAGTTTGATACTGCAGGTGCCAGGGGTTGCTGGGTCATACTGTTTTCGCAGAAGCTAAGTTTTACTGCAGATGCGACAATTTGATCGCAAATGCGGAATTCGCTGGGCAGATATTGAGGTTTTGGTTCTTTTATCATATTTTGAGATTGGGGGCTCGGATTGAGACGATTTTTGGAGTAATTTTCATCACAAGGATTGAGATAAGTGTTCTTCACTCATTTTGATATATTTCATGAATCTATATTTTTGGAAATTGGTTGATGAATTTTAAAGAGGAAATTGGGGGTTTTAGCCTAAAGTTTCATAAAGCGTATCTTTGAGTTTTGAACATCGATTCAGAGTCGGATATGAGTGAAACTAGAATGGTTGGACTTATGAATGGGTTGTCGGATTTTGTTAGTTTTGTCGAGTTCCGAGGTGCAGTATTGGACTTTTTGGATGATTTTGGGCTTTCGATTAAAAATTCAACATATCGATGGGTTTGTTTCCTTTGGCATTATTTGATGTATTTGAGATGCTTTTGGCTAGTTTTAAGCCGTTTGGAAATCGGTACACATAGAAAGGCATTTGTGGAGCATAGTTAGGCTTGCATGATATTGGATTTGGCTTGTTTGAGGTAAGTAATACTTCTAAATTTGGTGCTGAGGGTATGAAACCCTGAATTACGTGTTTGGTGTTAAGGCGACACACATGCTAGGTGACGGGCGAGTGGGTAGGCACCGTGTGAATTGTGACTCTGCTAATTTTGTAATACTGTATAGTTACATGATCTTACCTGTAACTATGAAATTTCTACGTATTTGAGCTATTGAGATATAATCCATGTTAGAAACCATGTCTAAGCTACATGTTTATCCTGTTGGGACACGCTGAGGTCATTTCTGTTGTTAAGTTATCTGCTTTCATTGCATTACATACTGAGTCATACGCATTCATATGCATATTATATCTCAGTCTCGGTTAGCAGTTATTAATACATCAGATCATTATTTTTTGGCTGATTTTTCATAATATTGAGAGCCCGAGAGACTGGAGATATTGATCATTGAGTAAGGCTGAGGGCCTGATTGTGAGGATATTGATGCTATAGTACGTGATTTGTCCGTGAATCACGTGAGTTGACCATGCAGATCCAGATATTGATACTATAGCACGTGAGTTATCCATGCAATTATAGAGCTTGAACAGAAGGAGCCCCTCCGGAGTCTGTACACACCGCTAGTGAGAATAGGTACCTACTAAGTACGAGTGTCGAGTGATTGGGAGGATTGAGTGGCGGTCAGAGCTGAGTGACTATGAGGACTGAGTGGCTGTAAGGACTGAGTGACTGGGAGGACTGAGTGAATTGATACTCTAAGAGTATGCATATGGTTTTATCACTGAGTCGCATCGCATTTGGCATTCACACTTGACATACAGGCATAGAGACGCATTTTTTCTCATGTTATACGGTATCATGTCATTCATGAATTCTCACACATATTGAAATATTGGCATAGAGATGTATTTTATAATTTCTATCTGAAAAGAAAATAAAACATCTTATTTATTGTTGAAAGAATTTTTGAGGAAAATTATAGTTTTCACACTTACTCATATTTTCGACGATTTCAGTAATGGATTTAGGTTTTCACTGATATACTTGAAAAGCAAAACTATTTTCGAGAAACTATGAATAAGTTGAGCATTTTGTCTCCGAGTTATTTCTTTTATTACTTGCTTTACGTTGTGATGAACTGTCGTTGGCTACTGGTGTTGGACCCCACCTTTGTTCCAGCTAGTCACTACTTTCAACCTAAGGTTAGTTTTGTTACTTATTGAGTACATGGGGTCGGTTGTACTCATACTACACTTCTGCACCCTACGTGCAGATGTTGGCTATTGATGTTGCTGTGATCGACGGAAGCTGGAATTGAAGATGTACATGCATTCCGGTTGTAGCTGCCTATTGTTCATGGTAGCTCTAGATTTAGGGGAAAAAATTAATGTATATTTCGAACAGATGATGTATTTATTTCGTACCAGCTTTTTAAATCCTAATCTTAGAAGCTCATGATTTGTACTACCAGTCCTTGAGAAATTTATAAGATTTAGACATTTTCTTTACTTAATTGTCGTATTGAATCTCATTAGAATTGGATAGTTATTAATTGGCTTACCTAGCGGGTTGGGTTAGATACCATCATGACTAGTTGGATTTAGGTCGTGGCAAGTTGGTATCAGAGCCCTAGGTTCATAGCTTCTACACGTCATGAGCAAGTGCTTAGTTGAGCCTTGTAGATCGGTATGATGACGTCCATACCCATCTTCAAGAGGCTACAGGGCATTTAGAATACACTTCCCATCTCTCTTTCCTTATCGTGCATCATTGATTCACCTTGAAGCGTAACTCTTCTAATTCCCTCCACTCATTCGTATGCGCATGTGAGCACTCGGAATCAGCTCTTCATCTACGGCTTATGATTCATGGATAACGTGCGAGATGTGATTTCGGCGTACGGATGATGTACCAGTCTGGAGGTCTTGAGGCCAAGATTTTACTGTGGCTTGAGCACGGGGATTTCGATTGTGTGAGCATATGCTTTTGGACTTATATGTCCGGTGTGAGCACGTGATTTTTTTCCTATATGAATTACTCCTATAAAATTCAAGAAAATAGATTTTTTCCAATTATTTATCATTTTGTAGGATTTTTGTAGAATTTTATTAATTGTTTGCATTTTTGTGCACGTTTAATTTCCATTAAAAATCATGAAAAAATGCCAAAATACCATGCATTGCATTTAGGTTTTATTCTTACATTTTTTTTTGGATTAATTAGTTAATTATTTGTTTCATTAAAAAAGAAAAATCACAAAATGGCCCATTTTAATTTTTACCTTTTAATTGCTTGACTATCGATTTTTCTTTTTGATTTAGAATTAGGGAATTTTATAACTTTTAGGTAATTGGTTAGTTTAACAATCTAGATTAATTTAGGATTTTAATTTAGGTTTTTGATTAAATAAAAAAAAGAAAAAAAAGAAAAAGAAAAGAAAATAAAGGGTTAATTCAAAAGGGGTTTTGTTTTGATTTTATTGGGCCAAAGAGGCTGAAGCCCAAACATTTCTGCCTAAACCCGCCCCAAATTTAGCCCAATTCCCCCTACTCGGTCCAACCAGCCCCGTCTAAACCAAAACGACATCGTTTCGCCTATCTTTGATCACAACCGTTGGATTCTAGTGATCCAACGATTCGGAACCAGTCCCCATCCCAATATAAAACTGTCCAAATTCCCCCTATACCCATTCGACCCCCCCCCCCCCAATTCCATCTCTCTCTCAACCTCAGAGACGTGAAACCCTAGCCGCCCTCATACTCTCCGCCGTCAACCACCCGCCGAAAATTGCCTCACGGCGGTTCCAGTGCTTCGATCCATACCAAATTCACATCAAACACTCCTCACCTCCTCTTCTTTCCAAATCCCATAACCAATTCCCTCGAATCCCTCTTAAATCCCTCAAATTTTAGATCTAAGATTGATACCCAAAATCCCAGTTCACCCAAATTAACCCAAAACTTCACCAGGCCATCTCCTCACTCCCCTCACCCCTAATACCCCACTGGTTTGCCCAAAAGGCCTCTCAAATAGAGCAATTTTAGATCAAAAAATCTGAAAATCTATAGGTCTACACTGAGTTGATTCCGGAAGATTTAATGGCTCAAACCTACATGAGTCAATCGCACTTGACAAGAGCAATTGCTTCATATGGGTTTGATTTGGTGTTTGAACCTGTCCGAATCTGTTCAAGCCCATTCAAGGTCCACCAAGCCCAATTTATTTCTTACATTTAGTATATGTACTTTCTTGCTTTGTTTCTAGTTCTTTTCTTTCCCGCTTTCTTTTCTTTGATTCTTTTTCATGATTGTTGTTTCTATTTTTAGTTGCATGTTTAGGTTTCTTATTTTCTTTTGTTCAGAATTATTTGCTTATTCCTACATTTAGTGATTTAGATTAGTCAGTACTTTAGGTTTAATTTATGCATTTTCCATCAGAGTAATTAGATTTTCAGTTTTTCGGCAAGGGTTTGTTAAATATTGGTTTAAGCTTGTGTCTAGTTAGTTCGAGTTAAAATCAGTATGCTAGTTTCTTTCTGTTGTTTGTGATTCCCTGGTACAATAATGTTGGTTTGTTCAATGGGTTTAATTCTTAGGGCTCATTATTGATTGATTCTGGACTTGTGTTAGTAATTGGGCTTAAATATCTCTGTTTTGCCTCATTTCTGATTTCAGTTCATGCTAAGAGAATCTAGGTTTAGTTAAAGTTTTTAGGGTTTGTGCCATTTGATCTTTATTTTCGTTTGATTTTGGTTTGATGTCTTTTGCCTTGGTTTTTAATTGTTATAAACTCTTAGGGGGTTAATTGAACAATTGTATACTTAGGGTTCAAGTTGGAAAATGAAATAAGGACTTTCAGATAATTCCTACATTTGGAAGCTTCCAGAATGGGGGGCAGCTGTCCCTATTTTATTAGCACAAATATGCTGAGCCAATAAGGGATAGCCATATGTCCTAGTTGGTTAGGAAAGATGCCTTTTCAAGTTGAGGGAATATTTCCCTGATTTGGCTTTTGGCACATGGCCTTTTAGGCCTATAAGTAGTGCCTTTCTTTCACAAATTTTAGGGCATCATTATCTGTACCAAAGTTCTGAACATAGATCAGAGATCTCGACCCTAAATAAAAATCCCAAAATGTTTCTGCACTATTTTAAGTTTTCTTTTGATTTTCACAAAAAAGATTAGAAGAATTTTCTTGAAATTCCTGGGTTCTATCAAGGCTGAAACATGGTTTAAGTGATAGAATATGTGTTGTTGTTGCTGGATTTCTATTTCTACTTTCATTCTTGCTGATTTCTGGGATCATTTTATTCTATTTTGCCGTATCCAGGTATCTTTATTGAGCCCTAAAATTACAAGTTGAAGCTTCAATATGTTTAAGTGGAAATGGACTTTTTTAGATCTTAACTTCTTTTTATTTAGCATTTAATATGTTAATTGGTTTAGTAATTATTGTTTTCTAGTTGTGATTAAGTATTAGCATTAACATTCTATTCCCTAGTAAGTTTCAAAGTTCAAATGTTCAGAGTTTAAGTTTGTATAGTGTTCCAGTGGTAATTGTGGGGACTGTGCTAAACAATGGTTTGTGAGGTTGCCATAAGAGTTTAGGCGACCAAACATCTTCAGCATGATTGCTATTAATTCTGTTAATATAAATGTATAGATGTTAGAATTAGATAAGAACGAATCCATGTTAGAAAGCCATATTTTTGAAATCATGTTGACGTTTGGTTAAAGTTAGGAATTCTATTATGTTTTGATAATGAAATAGATTATGTATAGAGTGTTATAATATTAAGGGTGCATCATTAGTGTAGTAAAGTGATTTGGCCTCAGAATGTGCCTTTCAATCTAGTTAAAATCTGCAAGTATTTGGGTTGTAATAGAGTAAGAGACTCGTTGAGCTTCGAATGAGGCCTGACATGGGCCCAAGTCGAAGCAGCCCAGTCTCAAGCTAAGGCACTGCAGCCTTAGTTTTATTATTTCGCCTTTCTTATATGTTTTCGCTTAAGGCATGGCTTGATCTCAAGACGTTCATGTAATTTTCTTCAAGTAACTACGATAAGTCATACAACTGGGCTTTGTAGTTTGCCTAGTTATGCCCAAATGCCTCTTGCTGATTCTGTTTCCATTTCAGGCCTCATATTGAGCCCAGTTTCCCTTTTAGGACCTCTGGGCGTTTTTGGGCTTATTGCAAGCCTGGAATTTGCCTCCAAAAAGTTATTTTTTAAATATAATACTTCCATATAGGTTTGTTTAGAGTAACTCTAGATAGAATTTTATTTAGATAAAATCAAGCATCTTCAGGTGATTTTAGTTAAGTATAATTTCTTAAAGAAAAATGGAGTGGTGTGTCATCCTATTTAAATCACCCATGTCCCTCACAGATATTATAACTAGATATTAAAAATGAATATTTTTAGAAAAACCTTTAGGCGCGATTTAATCTACTATCGTGATTGTGTACACGTTCGTGACATAATTACGATTCTAAAAACAAAATCAGAGTATGCGTTCGTGCAACTTTGGCCAAACTTTCTTAATAATAATAAAGCGTTATTAATTGTGGACATGTTCGCGTGACATGATTTTTGACGCGCCAAACAAAGGGGTACACGTGCGTGACCTGTTTAAAGATAATTTCTTAATTAAAAGAGGCAAATTCACATAGGTTTTAAAATAAGTAATTAAACAATTTTAATAAGTCAAGTATGATCAAAGCAACCATGCTAGAATCATGGAACCCGGGAATGCCTAACACTTCTCCCGAGTTAACAGAATTCTTTACACGGATTTCTGTGTTTCGCAGACATTAAAACAAAGCCAAATCTCCTCGATTCGGAATTTTAAACCGGTGACTTGGGACACCATAAATTATCCAAAATGGTGACTCTGATTCAATATTAATAATCTCATTTTGATTATCACTTAAATTGAAAAAACTCCCTTATACTCCATTCTTGGGTAGTAAAAAGGAGGTGTGACATCCAAAAATATCCCTACGAGTGGAATTTATGGCTCGGTGAGTTGTTGGATGGCTATATGATAAGTATAATGTGACTGCAGAAAGTGTTTAGATGAAGTGAATGTGACGAAAAGAGTTCGCTTGAGATGTAAAAAAAGCACCATTGGGTATTTGATTTTCGTCTTTATTTGACGTATAAACTCGAGTCATGAGTGTATTGAAGGATCTTTCATATTGCTTAATTGTAGAACGAATTAAATTCTCATAGTCTTGTTGATGGGTTCAGACTCAGGAGGATTAAGTGATTACTTAGTAGTTGTAGCTGTGAAAGAGTATAAAGAGATGCCAGTTTGAGGCTAAGCAGGTGGGTAATTATCAACGAGGTAATCTATATATGTGTGATTTTTATAACGTTGTGTGGAGGATTCTTATCTACCAGTGGGTATATTTGTGCGATTTGAGTTTGGGGCAGTGGTAATAGTTGACATGACCGTCACGAGGATGAATGCGACAATTGCAAATGATTTGGGGTATTAGATGGTTTGTGTTACATGATCTGATGAGGGATTGAGTTGAATTTTGGTAAGGGATTATGGCAGTAATAGAATATGAGCATTTTGAGTTATCGAGTGTTTTGTCCTATGGATTTGAGCCAAGTGGGGAAGTCTGCTATCGATGAGTTATTTGCACGATTATATGTTGTAATGGTTTTGGTTTGAGGTATACTTGTGAATCAGCGATGACTTGCAAGGTTGAAATCGAGGATGACTCAAGTAAAGGAATTTCTGGATGTGAATTACGTTACACTCTAAGGGTATATAGAAATCATGGTTTGAGTGGTTATTCGTGAGGGATATACTGTGCATGGAGTAGGAATTTGTTAAGTTGCATTAACGTGACGTTACTTCCTAGGTTGTCGTTGTGCTAATGGGGAACAGGTCGTTTGGCCCGTTTGATCGGTGCAATTAATATTTGAGCGAATTTTATGACTCTCGAGAAGGCTCTAAATTTATATGTGGCAATTGAGAATTTTTCGGACTTGTATATAGCTAGAATTTGAGATTTTCATTGGATGGTGTCGAGACTCACGGTATTTCTATATCATTATGGATTATACATTTTAGTACCAAGAAGATGAAGATAACAACTTTAGATTCATAGAAGGTCTCTTCAGAGTGGGTGTCTCGATTGTGGTACTTTCTAGGTTCTTAAGAGGAGATACAACAGCTTATGAGTCTTTGGGCGGTATGGTTTTATGCTACGGCCTCGTGTGATGAGTTTTGATTGAGGATAATGGTGTTACAGTGAGGAGGAGTATTAATTTGAAGGTAATTCGAAAGGAACTTGGAGAAATAGGATAACTTGGTAGTAGGTTAGATCAGCATGGTAATGGTTACGATTGGTTCTTTAGGTACTTGTGATGTGGTGAGTCTCTAAAGGTGTTTGTGGTAATACTTTGGGGTTAGGAGACCTGCGTGGCTTCGTTGAGCTAGAGAGATTCAGTTATGTCGGCTTGGTTATGTGCAAATAGGTTTCGAAGAATTCTCGATGATTTCTATTAATGTTCGAGGTGGATATTTTCTATTGGTGTGTGGAACATGTTGTGTATTATGATTTTCTCCTAAATGAGATCAAATGGAAGGTTCCTAATTGATCGGGTATGTATTTTGCTGGTGACTCAGAGTTGATTATGAGATTCTTGTACTCTTGGAATGATGTCATAATTGATGTGGTGTGTTGTGTGGGATTAAGATTTGTGTGGAAGGTCACGGTTCAATTTGAAGGGAAGGTCATGAATTTTTAAACAACATGGATAGTTTCAGACGTCTAGATGAATGCTCTTACTACTTGGTATTGCTTGAGAAGAGTGTACATTTCAGAAGGCGCATTATGTTTTGATTTATGGATATTTCAGTGGTATTGCGGCACTCTCTAGGTTGATCGACTGCCTATTTTTAGATATTATTGTGGCACAGAAGAATTTGAGAAGTATTCCTCGTGGGATGATCATTTATGAGAGATGTGTTAGACATTCGGGTGGTGGAGTTGGGATCAGATATGGTGATTCGTGTGTTCTATGGATTTGGAGATCCGGAATTCTCATAAGTAGGTTGTTTCATGGTTGCGAACTGTGAAAACGTAGCCAAAGCTAGCCAGATGATAGTATGTGTTATGGTTCAGTCATTGTGGAGTTCCGAAAGGTTATTTCTTTATTTGTGGATGGCCAGGGTTGATTTGGGAGCCCATTGGTAGGCCTAATGAGGATGTGTATGGTACACCGAGTAAGATTTGTTGGCCCCGTACTACTATTGTCGAGGGATGTACCATTCAATTAGAATTGAGCCTATTCGTGTTCTGATATGTTCTATGTGCTTCCCTTCTATGCTATGAGGTGTTGTGATCTCTTAGTTATATGCACATATGGTGCAGTTCAATTTGGGCTTTATAGCGGAAATTGAGCGAGATGGGTATTTGGGTGATGCATGATTGATTGTGCATTGGTTATGTTCTTTCGGGTTTGTGTGACATTGGGCCATTTACTTCTCCGTGGTTATGATAATACACTTTAGGTACTTGATGTCGAATTGCACGTGGTTATTGATTTTGAGCATGGTGGCTTGAGGTATTCCATATGGACCAGTATTTGGATGGAGTCACACATTACAGCGGAGTTATGATCCTTTGTGTTAGATTCGTGTGTTATGGTTCTATGGTGTGTGATGGATTTCATCATTTCGTTATGGCGGTACTTGTTGAGCTTGCGGGATGGTTCTCACATTTGAGTCATTTTCCATGTTTGAGTACATTTGAATTGTTTCGTATTAGTGCACGAATTGAACGGTTTATGGCTCTGGGTAGTATAGGAGCGGCACGTCAGTATAGTAGCTGGTATTTGATTGGATGAGGTCGTCAGATCTACGATGGATGCAATCATATGTGACTGTGGTATATTTTAAAGGATAATGACGCTGATCGGCTTAAAATTTTACTATAGTTCTTATCGAAGGAGAGGGAGCTCCATGACTTGTTTATCTGATGAATGGTTATGAGTTTCTATGTGTTTCTTTCATCATCGGCAGTGTACGAAGCTTTTAGAATGAGGTTTTGCTTGATATGAGGTTTATTACCAGTACCAAGTTATTTTAAGCAGCTATGGTAACTAGAAGTTTTTGCTATGAGTATGTGATTTATGTGGTATATCATGTGATTATGTCTTGGTTTACCGTTAGGGCTCGATGTAGCTTTTTCAGACTGATACACTGTATACATGCAAGATTTGGGTCTTATAGCAAATTCTGGATGTTGGAAAATTGGATTCTAAGGTCTATGGGCCAAGATTTAATGAATGATCTTTAGTATGTTGTGTTGTCGGGCCTATATGGAATAGGGTGACATGGGATCACCCCCGGGTATGTGCATTCTAAAGGAACATTGCGGTTTGGCGGCTTTGGAACAATACTAGGCACATTCGAGGATGAACGTATGTTTAAGTGGGGGAGAATGTAACGAACGACCGGTCATTTTGAGCATTTGCTCTTCGTTCGGTAGTTTATTGGCTTGAGTATCTCCACATGATGCATTATGACTTGTGTGAATCATCGAATTTAGTTTTCAGGTTATTCGGAACTGATTTGGAAATATAATCTCAACTAGAAAGCTTTAAATTGAAAGGGTGGATCAAGTTTGATTTTTCAATATTTGACCTCGGATTGGAGTTTTGATGGTTCTGTTAGCTCCGTTGGGTGATTTTGGACTTAGGACCGTGTCTGAATTGTGATTTGGAGGTCTGTAGTGAATTTAGCTTGAAATGGCAAAAGTTGGATTTTTGAAATGTTTGATAGGGAGTTGACGTTTCTATATCAGATTCGGATTGTGGTATTCTGGGAATTGGCATAGCTTCGTTAGGTCATTTGGGACTTGTGTGAAATTTTGGGTTCATTCCGGGTTGATTTGCTATGTTTCGACATGAGGTATGGAAGTTGAAAAGTTCAAAGTTCATTAAGTTTGATTTAGGGTGTGATTTGTCGTTTCGATGTTGTTATGCGTGATTTGAGACCTCGAGTAGGTCGTGTTATGTTATTGGACTTGTTGGTATATTTGGACGGGGTCCCAAGTGGCCCGGGTGAGTTTTGGACGAGGTTCAGATCATTTTTAATCCATGTTGAATTGCTGAGAAGCTGCTGGTTCTGGTGTGATCGCACATGCTGCTGGTTTTGCACAAGTGCGATGGTCGCAGAAGCGAGGTGAGAGCTAGGTGAGGAAGCCTGCAGAAGCAGAGAATTTGGCACAGGTGCGGATGTGCAGGTGCATCGAATGGAAGTGTAGGTGCGAGAGTGTTCGCAGAAGCAGAGTTTGATACCGCATGTGTGATGGGTTGCTGGGTCAGGCTGTTTTCGAAAAGCAAAGTTTTCACCGAAGAAGCAGTTGTCGTACGATTTGATCGCAAATGCGGAATTCGCGCGCAGATTCTGTATATTGCAAGGTTTTGATCCTTTTATCATATTTTGAGATTTGAGGCACGAATTGAAATGATTTTTGGAGCAATTTTCATTACAAGGATTGGGGTAAGTGTTCTACACTCGGATTTGATTATATTTCATGAATTTATTTTCATTTTGGTAATTGGTTGATGAACTTTAAAGAAGCAATTGGGGGTTTTATCCTAAAGTTTCATAAAGCGAATCTTTGAGTTTTGAACATATTTAGAGTCAGATATGAGTGAAACTAGTATGGTTGAACTCGTAATTAAATGGGTTCTAAGATTTTGTAAGTTTTATCGGATTTCGCGGAGCGTGCCGGGGTTGGACTTTTTGAATGAGTTTGGGCTTTTGATTAAAGATTTAACATTTATCGATGGGTTTGTTTCCTTTGGTATTATTTGACGTATTTGAGTTGCTTTTGGCTAGTTTCAAGCTGTTCGGAGATCGGTACGCTCAGGAAGGCATTTGTGGAGCATCGTTGGGCTTGCTTGATATTAGATTTGGCTTGTTCGAGGTAAGTAATACTTCTAAACTTGGTGCTAAGGGTATAAAACCCTGAGTTACGTGTTATGTATTTGTTGTTGGGGTGACGGGCGTGTGGTCAGGCTCTGTGTGAATTGTGACTCCGCTATTTATGTGGTACATTTTAGTTACCTGATCTTACCTGTAACCATGAAATTACTACGTACTTGAGCTATTAAGGTGTGATCCATGTTAGACACCATGTTTAAGCTACATGCTTATCATGTTGGGACCCACTGAGGTCATTTTGCTATTGAGCTATATGCTTTCATTGCATTACATACTCATTCATACGCATTCATATGCATATCATATCTCAGTCTCTGTTACCATTTATTAATACATCACATCATTATTTTTTGGCTAATTTTTCATGACATTTAGAGCTCAAGAGATTGGAAAGATTGATGGCTGAGTGAGGCTGAGGGCCTGATTGTAAGGATATTGACACTATAGCACGTGAGTTATCCGTGCAGCACGTGAGTTGTCCGTGCAGTTATAGCACTTGGGCCGAAGGAGCCCTTCCAGAGTCTGTACACACCTCTAGTGAGTGCAGGTACCTACTGAGTGCGAGTAACGAGTGATTGGGAGGATTGAGTGGCTGTGGGGACTGAGTGACTATGAGAAATGAGTGGCTGTGAGGAATGAGTGACTCGGAGGATTGAGTGAATTGATACTCTGAGAGTATGCATATGGTTTTATCACTGAGTCGCATCGCATTTGGCATGCACACTTGAGATACATGCGTATAGACATATTTATCCTCATGTTGTACGGTATCATGTCATTCATGACTTCTTACACATATTGACATATGGGCGTAGAGATTTATTTTATAATTTTTACCTAGAAAGAAAATGAAATATCTTATTCATTATTGAAAGGATTTTTGGAAAAAATTATAATTTTCACACTTACTCATATTTTCAACAATTTCGGTAAAGGATTTTGATTTTCACTGATATACTTGAAAAGCGAAACTATTTTTCGGGAAACTATAATAAGCTGAGCATTTTATCTCTGAGTTATTTCTTTTATTACTTAATTTACGTTGTTATTAACTGTCGTTGGCTATTGGTGTTGGACCCGACCTTTATTCCAGCTCGTCACTACTTTCAACCTAAGGTTAGGTTTGTTACTTATTGAGTACATAGGGTAAGTTGTACTCATACTATACTTCTGCACCTTGCATACAGATGTTGGCTGTTGATGTTGCTGTGATCAACGGGAGCCGGAATTGAAGATGTACCTGCATTTCGATTATAGCTGCCTCTTGTTCATGGTAGCTCTAGACTTATGATAAATTTGTTTATGTATATTTCGAACAGATGATGTATTTATTTCATATCAATTTTGTAAATTCTAATCTTAGAAACTCATGATTTGTACTACTAGTCCTTGGGAAATGTATAAGATTCAGACATTTTCTTTACTTAATTACTTTATTAAATCCCATAAGAATTGGTTAGTTGTTAATTGGATTACCTAATGGGTTGGTTTAGAGTCCATCACAACTAGTTGAATTTGGATCGTGACACCATGAATAAACTTCAATTGTTCAAATTTTAAAAAACACCATGAATAAAATTCAAAAACAATTGAGAGCCAAATAGTTAAAGCGATTTAGTTGAAGAATGAGAAAATGACAATTGAAAATTTGGATTTGAGAATTAAGAATTGAAAGATGAGCGAAGAAATGAATTTGGGGGGGGGGGTCTATTTAAAGTTTAACAAAGGGTTAAATTAGTAAATAATAAAAGTGTCATTGTTCTTAAAAAAAAGCCCCAAAACTGACTATTACTGCAAATAAGGTTGTTGAGAACGGTCAAGATTGGTGTTGGCCATTGCCATTGGTCAAATGTAGTTTTTTTATTTAAAAGAAACTAGTCGTTGAACCGGTTACGGCCAGTTTGGGCCGGGCCGGGCCAGTCTATCGGTGCCAATTTGACATGACAATTCCGATTTTTATCTGTTCAGTTAACCAGTATCACAAAGACCACCAGCATATACCAGTGAGTATTGACCAATTCCGAACGACCCTAAGGGCATTCACTGTTCGAACTTGGTTCAATTTTTGCTTAAATGAAATCACATAAATTTGTTTCTTAAATTTTAACAAAACTAAGTCAAACATAGGTTGAGAGTTCGAATCACGCTAGAGGATACATGAGCACTTTTTTTTTAGGTAAATAAAATTTTTATTACCAGGAAAAGATGTTTTTGTACAATTCAAAATAAAAACCCCTACAGTATGATCAGCAGGACTCAGACTGTAGTAACTACTCGAAAAAGAAGTTAAGCTACTGGTATCTATCTATTGATAAGATTTGTCTCTCCTATTACAATAATCATGGATACCAATTCATCGTTCCCGATTTGCTTGCAATCTTCACCTTGTTTCCACCTTGCACATGTACATCTTGCACAATTGATTTTGTCAATCATTCATCATCTCTTTTCTTGTTTTGAAATACTCTGAGGTTCCTCTCTTGCCAAATAGCGTAGCCACATGCAGCTAAGGTCATTCTGTATATATCAGCACTACCATTTTTGCCTCTAGCATATCTCTCAGCCCATTCTTGCTCCATAATCCATCCCATAGGTTTCCTTCTTATCCCCTGCCATTTTAGTAATCTGCTCCACACACTTTCTGAGTATTTTCACAGAAGAAAAAGGTGTTCTCTGGATTCATCCTCACTTTCACATAGCGGACAGACCATATTACTCACAATACCCCATTTTGCAAGCCTGTCCTTAGTGTATAGTTTTCCATGAGCTATCAATCGCAATATAATTATCCACACTTTGTACTTCCAGGATTATTACATACAAGCCTTCTCCATGAGACTTTCTGGTAGTGCCCTTGCATTTGTTGATATAGCTTCTTTATAGAAAAAGAATTCATTTCTACTATATTTGCACGCATGTACCCGGCATTTGCAAAGTATTCTTTGGCCTTAAAGATTTTCCTCACCATCCAGGATACTTGAGTCAGATTTATGTCCCATATTGGCATGCTCTTCCCATAATAAGTATGAATCCATTGGATCCACAACTTATCCTTCTTCTTGCACAAATTCCAGAAATGCTTGCTGATAGCAGCTTTGTTCCAAGTATGCACATCAATAATGTTTAGTCCCCCTGCAGAGAGTGGTCTACAAACTTTATCCCATGCCAGCAAATTCTTATTATTATTTTCAGCACCCCCTGTCCAAAGGAACTTCCTACACACTGTCTCAATCAAGTGAATAATATTCTTTAGGAGAACAAACACCTGAGCCCAGAAAGTTTGTATAGAAAATAAGATGCTTTTTATCAACTGTTCCCTCCCAGCATAGGATAGGTACTTTGTAGTCCATGATTCAATTCTTCCTAGAATTTTCTCCAGAAGAGGGTAGCATTGTACAGTAGTTAATCTCCTTGTACTTAGTGGGACTCCAAGATATCTAACTGGTAGCTGCCCTTTAGTAAAGTTCAGCTTTGTCAGGATGTCATTCTGCACTACCTCAGGAGCACCGCCAAAGTAAATAGAGCTCTTCTACTTATTTACTACTAATCCAGAAGCCTTTGAAAAATTTATAAAGCAATCAAATAAGAGCTAGACAGAGATGGCATCTCCTCTGCATAAAAGAAGCATATCATCCGCAAAACCAAGTTGCACAATCTTCATTTTCTCGCATATGGGATGATAATTGAAATCTGGATTGTTTTTTAGAGTTTTGAGGCTTCTAGTGAAGTATTACATAGTTAACACAAATAGGAAAGGCGATAGGGGGTCACCTTGCCTTAGTCCTCTTTTGGCATCAAATGGCTTGCAAGGCTGACCATTTATCAGTACTGAGTAGGAGACTGTTTTCACACATTGCATGATCCACCATGTAAACCTTCCTGGCAATTCTAGACCATTCATCACTTGCTCTAAGAATACCCACTCTACTGAGCCATACGCCTTTTACATATCCAATTTCATCATACACCTTGGGGAGATCCCTTTCCGCTCATAACCCTTCACCAATTCATGGCTTAGGATTATATTATCAGAAATAACTCTACCTAGGACAAAAGTTGATTGAGAATTGTCCACCAGCTCATCCATCACATCCTGGAGTCTCTGAACAAGTATTTTTTAGATGATTTTATACAAGATTGTGCAGCAAGATATAGGTTGATAATCCTTTATGGATGATGGGGTCTTCACTTTTGGAATCAAAGTTAATGATGTGCAATTGATTGGTTTGAACATCTCTGAACAAGTATTTTTGAGATGATTTTGTACAAGATTGTGCAGCAAGATATAGGTCGATAATCCTTTATGGATGATGGGGTCTTCACCTTTGGAATCAAAGTTACTGCTGTGCAATTGATTGGTTTGAACATGTCTGTTGTCTTAAAGGACTGCAAGACATCTTTGTGATTTCATCTCCAATAACAGGCCATGCCTTCCTAAAATAGCATGCATTCAACCCATCAGATCCTGGTGCTTTCATATCATCTTATCCCCCATAGAGCTTTTTCTACCTCTCCTCTTGTTACTTGTGTAATCAATGTAAGTTGTTGAATTCTTCTCAGAGTTGGCCTCTGCTTCATTACTTGTAATTGTATTGCTAGCACAACCTTGGCAGCAGTTCCCAGTCGGGATTTATAATAGTCAATTATCTCAGCTTCTATGTCTTTCTCTGTTTGTAGCAAATGCCCCTTCAGACTGTTCAGTCCCCTTATGTAGTTCTGTGAGTTCTTAGCCTTGATATTTGCGAAGAAATATGCTGAATTTGAGTCTCCAAGTTGTAACAGTTTCACCCTAGACTTCTGTCTATATATACTTTCTTCAATATGGTCACACTTATGTATTTGGTTTTTCAGCTTTTTTTCTTCCTCGATTAGCTCATGTTGCCTCAAGTTGGTATCCATCTTCTCCTAGACTTCCTCTAATTGGTCCCTAAGATATTGTAGCTTCTTATCTACTCCAATATAGTGTTGTGTATTTAATGTCTTAAGCTCTTGCTTGACCTCTTTAAGTTTTGCCCAGATACTGCCCATGCTGCTCAAATTCTCTTCTTTGCACCAGCACTGTTTTATCCAGGGAATAAATCTTTCATCATCCACTAGGTAGTTCAAAAATCTAAATGGTTTTCCTACATTGCCTCTTCTCCTTCCAAATTGGATGCTTAGAGGGGAATGATCCGAGAAGTATGGTTCCATTACTCACACTTGCAATGTTGGCATTGTGGTCATCCAATCTCCATTTACTATTGCTCTATCAATTTTACTATAGACATGATTATTTGTCCAAGTATAGTTTCTATCCATATACTGTAATTCAGTCATACCAGTATCAAACAGAAAGTACCTGAAATCTCTGATTCCTACCTCCTGTACAGGGGCTCCAAATTGTCTGTCTTCAGGATGCAACATTGTGTTGAAATCTCCCATGAAGAGCCATGGTCCCTCCTGAGTAGTTTCCAAGGCTTTATGCTTCATCCATAACCTCTCACTGTTCTTTATGTTGCGTAAACAATAAATAACCGTAAATGTGAAAGCTATATTAAGAGCAAATATTCTCACTGTTCCATGCACTATTTGAGGGTCCATATCCAGCATTGTGAATCCAACATATTTAGGATCCCAGAGTACCCATATCCTCCCTTTTGTGATTGTACTGGCATTTGAAATCCAGTTCCAATTAGGAGCTATTTTTTGTATTATCTTCCCTTCTTTATGTTGTTGTACTCTATGTTTTACTATAGCAACAAATTAACTTTATTCTCCCTCATAAACACCTTCATCTCCTTGTGTTTATATGTTTTATTTATGCCTCTCACATTTCACGTCACCAAATTTAACATTGATTATGATGAAGTTAGTATCCCCTGTCCCACCAGTGTACCTGCATTGTCCCCTAGCATCCCCTCTCTTTTGTATCTAATACTTATATTGATCATTAGACCTCAGTAATGGGTTAAATCCATTGGAGGTCCCAGCATTCTGTTCCTCTGTGATTGTATTCTTAGCTTTGGCTGCTGATTTTGTTGTCACTTTTGTCAATTCCTCTTATTGCGTACTTGCATTTGGAGCCTCTTTACTCATAGTGCTTATCTCAGGTTGCTTTTCTAGGTTGGTGGTGGTGGGATCAACCTTATTTTGTTGCACACCCTGGTTACCTATGGCATCATTCTTCCTCCACACTTGTTTCACTTTCCGCACTTTACCTCTAGTTTGTTGTACATGAGGTCGCTGGGCTTCCACTTCACTACAGGAGTGCCCTACTTGCAAGAATTTTCCACAGAATTCTGGCTCCCATTCATAAGCAATTTCTTGCTCCAATTGATTCCCTTTTGGATCAAGCACCAGTATACATTTAAGTAGTTCCTTTGTGATATCCATCTCTGTAAGGACCTTGACATATGATATGTGAGTAGTATTTGTAGTGCAATCATCAGCATACAATGGCATACCCAACCCACTACTAATTTTACTTAAGGATCTTTTATTCCAGCATTGTAATGGCAGGTTAGGAAACTTTACCCACAGCAGAATCGTCTTTAGAACTTCATTCTTAAAATTAAAATCAGTAGCCCAAGGCTTTATTATCACATGCCTATTGTTGATCATATTAGGTCCAGATAATAGTACCTCATCTCTCTCCTCTATGTTATTGAATCTGATCATAAAATAGTCTTCATTATGGTAGAATATTTGAGGCTTTGTAGTGAATTTCCAGTGTGCCGTCAGAAACCTTTCAACAGTCCCTATCGTAGGAGAGTACCCAATCACATAGAGGATAATTGATTGCTTCCATTTCACCATTTCCTCATCAATGTCTTCCTTCTCTAATTGCGCAATTTTCTTCACCTCTTATATAATTTGAGCTATGTACTCGAGATTCATCCCTTTAGCTGCTAGCTTATTACCCGCTACTACATTTGCCCAGGATATCACTTGTGCTTTCTCCCTTTACCCTTTTGGTGAGGTTGCTTTGGTATGAACCCCTAGGGAATCATCTCTATTTTGATGCTTACCCGCTTTAACACCTATCCTTCTAATCCCATTCAATGCTAAATTATTATGAGTTCCTGGTGCCGATGTCGCCCCTACGGTATTGGTGGGGGTAACAGATGTTTGAACCATCACTTTGTTCAATTGCACCTCAATTTGTTCCTTAGGATGGCTTATCACCTTTGTTGTTGTTGAGCTACTCCCTAATTCATCAATTCCCTTCCCCGCCGGTGTATCCATTGTTACCATGTTTGAATTATCTCCACTTGTCGGTGTTCCAGCAAATTTGATACCTAAATTGGGGTCCTCTTTTGGTGATTTCCCCATCCCCGATTCTTTGTTAAGCTACTCTGGTAGTTTCAGGTTAGTCAATAGAATCCTGTTGATGTGTTTCCATGGTCTTCCCCGCCCCATTCCGGCAAAAGCGCACGTTAAGAGACTCACCCTAACTTGCGCCGAGAGAGAATAGAGAGAACTATTACTACTGCAACTTTACAAAAAAAATTTACAAATTTACATGACTTTTTATCCGCGTGATAGAGTGGGATGGTGGGGGAAAAAATCAAATATAACAAATTTATCGGTGGTTTTTTCAAATCTTTTGTTTAATTAAGCAAGTGTATCAACCCTAACCTCAAGGATCATTACATAAGCAAAAAAGTATAACAACAATAACAAACTCAGTATAATCTCACAAGTAAGGTTTGAGGAAGGTAATGTATAACAGACCTTACCCCTATCTTATGAATGTAGAGAGTCTGTCTCCGATAGATCATCGGCTCAAGGAATAATGAAAATATAAGAACAAACAAATGGCAACAACAAAGTAATAATGTAATAGAAACGTATGCCATAACATGTAATAATAAAGAAATGGGAATAAGAAAATACAAGAATAATATTACTGGTAAGCCTAGGAGAAACGAACGACTACTTCTCGACCTTCAATCCTAATTCTTGACCCACACACCTTCCTATCAAGGGTAATGTCCTCGATAAGCTAAAGCAGTGACATGTCCTATCTAATCATCTCACTCCAGTACTTTTTTGGCCTACCCCTAGCCCTCCTCATATCCTCTATAGTAAACCTCTCACACCTCCTAATCAAGGTATCTATGTCTCTCATCTTTACATGCCCAAACCATCTCAACCTTGAGTTCTGCAATTTATCCTTCACACAGACCACTCCCACCATGTCCTTAATAACTTCCTTCATAATTTTATCTTTCCTAGTATGCCCGCACATCCATCTCAACATTCTCATTTCAACTACATTCATCTTCTGGATATGAGACTTCTTGGCGGGCTAACACTTAACCCCGTATAAATATAGTAATTTTAACCATCACTCTGTAGAACTTGCCCTTAAGTCATGGTGGCACGTTCTTATTACACAAAACTCCAAAAGCAAGCCTCCATTTTATTAATCTCGCTTAAATTTCAACTAGGTAGAATTGTAGTGGTTCTTAACGAAATGAAGTGCAAAATTACAAGTAATTAGATATAAAGTACAACTCTAAATTAACAAATTAAGAGCTCGTTTGAACATAAGAATTGTTTTCACCTTTTTTTTTGAATTTTTTTACTTTTTTCGAATCAATGTTTGACCATAAAAATTTTAATTTTCAGTTGAAGATAAAATTGGAATTTTCGAAAATTTGAAAAGTTCCAAAAAACTCTTTTTCAAAGTTTTCACTCAGATCGTTCATAAAACTTCAAAAACAACCAAAAATTGTATTCATGTCCAAACACAACTCCAATTTTCAAATATCATTTTCACTTGAAATTTTTTTTTACTTTTTTTTTTCTAAAAATTTTCAATTCTTATGTCAAAACTCCCATTAAGTCACGGCTATACCCCTTCGCGATAGTGAACTTTGACCATGATTTAACAATGATTTTAGGATAGGAAGAATGGGGAAAACCTAGGAGATTGAAAGAGATGAAGCCAAATTTCAACTTTATGGGTTTTGAATTATAGAATAAAAAATTTATACAAATAAATTAATATGTGTACATATTAATAAACTTTTAACACAATACAGTATTTTATCAAAGGCAAAATATATAGTTTACCCATCAACCTTGCAGCGAAATCCCTGTTACACACCTCTCTTTTACGGGAAACCTTTTACACACTCAACCTTTCAAAAGTGTGTCTAAGACACACCACTTTTGTGCTTGACCAATTTTTCAGATAACGTGAAATTCATGCCCTAACATGGTCGCGACATGTGTCATTGACTTTAAAAAGGAAAAAAATATGAAAAATTAAAATTAAAATCCATCTTCTTCATCGTTCCATTTTATATCTTAAGCACCATTGTTGCTACCACCATGGTTATTTGTGCTAAAGTCTCCAACAATATCAAAATTCAACTACACTATCTAAACAACTAGCCAAAAATAATCGAGCAATAAATTGAGTTCAATACCCAATAATCAACAAGACCCAATTGAATTTTCAAGCTTTTTTGGATACCCTAACAATGATGGATTCTAGATTTTTTTCACCTAACCTTCAATGCTAATATTAAGACTTTTAGATCTATCATAAATAAATAATTTTCATAATATTTGGACAATAAACTAACAAAATCCGCTCAATTTTAGATCTAAAATTAATGTTTTCTTTTAAAAATTCTTTTTGGTGGAAGAAAATGAGGGGGAGGGTGGTGAGGAAGAAGACCAGAGGGAGGGGAGGGGGTTCCTGTGGGGAGGGGGACAAAAAATATGATTTTTTACGGGTTTCACGCGCTTTTTTGTGTGTAAACACGCAAGTGCTATCTGATCAAAAATTGTGTGTCTTAGACACGCTTTTGAAAAGTTGAGTGTGTAAAAAGTTTTCCGTGAAAGAGAAGTCTGTAACAGAAATTTCGCTTATTGCTGCAAGGTTGATGGGTAACGGTGTATTTTGAACTTTTACCAAAAGGCACCGAACCCGTATAAAATGTAAAGGAAGCATTAATAAGTTCTAACGTGTAATACTAAGTTAATTACTACTATTATTTTTACTAGATTATCATCTACAACATTTATGTAGAGATTTATTTATAATTACCTGATAAATATTATGATTCTGCAAAGAAGAAAAATATACTCCTAATATATTAGTGAATTTGTTTTATTTTACATTTAGAGTGAAAATTTTGATTTTCTTCCCATCTTTTGCATAAAGTGAGGATTTTGACGAACATGCTTATTTTTGCTGTAGAAGGGAACCAAAAAGAGTCCGAAACTTAAATGATGATTTTTTTGTACAAAAAGAACTTTTTTAATGTTTTAAAAAAAGTTACATTAATAGGTAATTCGCAGTATAATACTGCAAATTATTACAAAAATAATTTTTTTATGCAATTCGCAGTATTATACTGCGAATTGCTTGAGATGGGCCCAGCTCATTTTTTAATACTGCGAATTTGGGTAAATCACAGTATAATACTGCGAATTAAATTGATTTTACTGATTTTTGGCCCCACCAATAATAATTAACTGGCATAACAATAATTCAAATACATAAAACGCAATATAATACTGCGAATTACTTTGAAAAATTCTACACCCCAAGCTCGTACTTGCCTTATTTATAGACGTTTCAATTTTATAAAAATTCATTCAATACTTAAATTTCAAACATACGTTTATTATTCTCTCTTCTCCTTATCAATCATTTTTTTACAATGTCTGAAGTGCCAAAAATAAAGGTTTCACTGTATTTGGGGGGGAGGGGGGAGGTGAGGTTGTGGTGGAGAATAACTCTGTGAGGTATAGCTCACCTCCATAGTGTCATGTTAAATTGCCGCTTAATATGGAGTACGATACATTGGTATCGTTGTTACGTAAAAAATGAGTGAGTGGAGGCGTTCGGTTAGCCTTAAAGTAACCGGTAGATTTCCTTATTCAGTGACTCCATAGGGGTTTGCTTATTATTCTGAGTTTAACATCGAGGATGATGAAACTCTTTGAGATTTTTTGCGGATTCCGGATGAATACAGGGAATTTATTGTAATAAAATTATTGAAAATGTCAAGGTGGAGGACCTTCCCAGTAATGAGGGCGTGCATAGCAGGGATAACCCCCAGTCATCGGGTGGTTATTCTGGAGCAGTTTTTGCCGGACAGATTGCTGATGAAAGAGCTTGCCTTGATTTAAACTTGTCACCACCGGCGAATGAACAGCCACAAAATAATTTTTTCACTTTATATAATCAACAAGACGACTGGTAAACTTTAATTTTACTACGCTTTAGCGATGTTTTTTTTCATGTTTTAATTGAATTTGTATTAATACTTATATTTTTTATAGGGGGTACCGTCCGGATTTGAATTTTACAAGTTATGACCCCGCCTCTAGTTGGAATATGCGTAGGTCTGGAGTATTGGGTAAATTATGTTTTTGTTCTTTTTGTGCAGTGAAAACAAGCTTCTTGAATCTCCTGACCTCACACAGTTGCCCATAGACGACGTTTTTACTCGTGATTTGGCATATGCGCAGAGTCAGGAGGATGATAGTGATTATGACAACAATGCGGATGAGTTTGGGGATGACACACCCTTCCATGATGAGGGGGAGGAAGTGAATGTTGGACCTGAGCTGACCAGGGAGCATGTTCCTCCACCTCCCGCTAGACCAAGAGTGTACGAGTCCCACGTGCCATTTCATGAGAGAAATATTCCCTACCTTGATAATTTGCCAAGCATGCCTAACGTCGATGCCCTTACAAGGGATGATGATGAATTACAGTCAGCGATGTGGGATGAGTTTAGACCAACTGTTCTTACAAAGGACATGTATTTCCCCGATAAAGCTCGCCTAATTAGGGCTGTAAAAATTTACAGTATAAGAGAGTTTCGTGAGATGACGGTAAGTGAGTCAACTACGGAGAAATACAAGGTTGTATGCCGTAGGTGGTTTATGGGTTGTCACTGTATGCTGCGTGCCACAAAAAAGAAATCAGGTTTGTGGAAAGTGGGTAAATTTATTAGCGAGCACAGATGTGAAATGGACACATTCAATGAGAATCACTTCAACTTGGATGTTGTGACGATCCAAAGGGTCATCACCTATTTCCTCACTCGTTCTGTGCTTTCGAGGCCTTGAAAACCTCATTTTTACTTAACTCGATTTGCGTGCGCAGTCCGGGCGCGTAGCCGGAAAACTTTTATGTTGACAACAACAACAACACAACAACAACCCAGTATAATCCCACAAGTGGGGTCTGGGGAGGGTAATATGTACGCAGGCCTTACCCCTACCCGAGAGGGCAGAGAGGCTATTTCTAGGAGACCCTCGGCTCAAGACATCAACAAGAGATGATAAGTTAGTACTATCAATAGACTCATACTAAAAATAATATAAAATAACAACATAACACAAAATAATAAAGTAGCAGCAGTATAAGAAATATAAAAAATACGAAATAGATGAAAGATATACTAATATCCAACAAATAACTCCATGTATCGGTAGCTGATCAGTAACCTCCTACGCTTACCTCCTAACTAGCTAATCTCACTCTAGTGCGCTGTGGAAA
>MU731903.1:0-33610 GCA_026770625.1 Nicotiana glauca
ATTCTCGGTGCAACCAAATACTTATGCCTTAAAGGGACCTCATCTTTCCCAATGTAGCTAGCTATTTCCTCTAATATTGGGGTAAGCTCGAAGTCCGAAAAGTGGAACACATTATGCGCTGGGTCCCAACATGTAATCAATGCTTTGACAATATCTCCCCGAGGCACAATATCTAGCAAACCGGTGAGACCTTTCAAATATTTCTTAACTTCATCTTGCCCTTCACTTCCTAGATCATTCCACCACAGACGTAACTCCAAAGGGATCTTATGCAAAAATGATTCATTTTGAGTCGTGCTCATCCTGCACATTTATTAAGGTGATTTAATCATTTATTTATGACCTAAAATAAAAGCACTATATAAACTACTTTCAATTCTAAAATAAAAAGCACTATATTGTTTTTCAATTCTAATTTTTACAAGTAAAAAAAAACTACTTTGCCAATACGACCTTTCAGCAATTCTAAGAGAAGATTTTAAGGCTGTGTTCGCTAACCGTTAGGAAATGATTCAAAGTGGCCATTTTCAAAAACAGCCTTCCGGCACCCTTTTGGGACATTTGGCTATTTTGACAAAATGGCATCACTTGATTTATTTAAAATAAAATGGATATTTTTGGCTATTTTTTGCAAAAAGGTGTGGTTGGACCCGTCAAGGGTTGCCTACGTATCTAACACGTGGTGAGAATCAAACCAGCGTAGTTCGGGCAAACTATTTTAAAACAGACCAATTTTCGTTTCTATTTTTGGCAAAAATAAAATAACAAAACTATTTTAAAAGCAAAAATTTTCATTTTCATTTTTATTGGCAAAACGAACTATATATATTTTTTAATTTTTTGAAAATAAGACAAAATAACAATTTTTTTTATTTATTTTCAATAACCCAAAAAACTATTTTATATTTTTCCTTTGCTTTAGTAAAACGAATTATTAAAAATCAAAACATTTCTATTTTTCACCCCCCTTTTTTACAAAAATTTCGGCAGAGTTTCGACAGTACTTGGGTATCAGTTTTTCTAAACAATTTCTATTTTTCTTTTTTTCCTTTTTCTCTTTTTTTTAATTTCACAAAAAATTTCTTTTAAAAACCGGTCAGCATGCAGGCCCGAGACAAATAAATGCAACACGTAAAAATGTTTCATGGTGGCCTTTTCATATTTGGTTACCTGTCCTAGACGGACCCAACCCCTGTTTTGAGTCCCCTAAGTCATACGTGATGCAAATAAACATCCCTATTCTAAGTTCAAAACTTGGTTATATGTTCTAGACTGTGTACCTGAGCGGACAACTCGAGTCGAGGAGGGGGCTGCGTACCGGGAACCAAAAGGCCATCCGGCTTAGTAACTTGCCCGGCCTCTTTCTTATTTCAGGGTATTGACACTAACATAATAGGGAGTCTCAACCAGTAAGCACATCCCCAGAGGTGAGAAGAGAAGTGTTTTCGACACAGTTTATATACAATTCAAATAATATCAAAGCGGTAAACACTTAGCACATTAATCATGAACATGTAGGAAAATCAGATATAAACAAATATAACAATTATTCTGAGCTCGAATTCGTAAACCCTGAACCATAGTTCTGGGTTTATTGTCCCCAGCAGAGTCGCCGGAGCTGTCACACCTCTTTTTTATGATTTAATATACCCCGTGAAGGGCGTAAATGAGTTTTTCCAATTAAAGGACAGTCAGAACGAGATTTATTATTATTTATTCAGAGTCGCCACTTGGGAGATTAATGGTTTCCCAAATCACCGGTTGAATCCCGAACTGAGGAAAATATGACTCTATTAACATTCCGCGAACCAAAAATCCGGATAAGGAATTCTGTTAATCCGGGAGAAGGTGTTAGGCATTCCCGGATTCCGTGGTTCTAGCACGGTCGCTCAACTGTTGTATTTGATTTTATCTGATTTCAATACATGTTCTATTTTATGTGCCTTTTATTAATAACCCGCTTTTGTTATATTTATTATTTATTTTTACAGGAATTACAACGTCGTAAAAATGTATCTCGAGCCACGCCGTACCAGTACGCCCGTGGCTTTTAACACATTTCGACTTCGTTGAGATTTAGATTTGGGTCACATAAATGTGCACTCGTATTTGGGAAGGTAATATTATTAACATACGCGCCTAAAGCGACTACACGTTTATTATCTTTGGGGAAGACCGTGAAATTTGCTAAACGGTCCATCCCGAATTTCTAGGTATTTTTATTTTCTTGTAAGCAATTATTGAGGGCCCCGCAATTATGTATTTATTTTGGCGAGGCTCGTATCATCATTTATTAAAGGGCCAATCTAAAAGTAACTACTATTATCTATTAAAGGATTGCCTTTTTAAAAAAAATAAAGAAAAAATCTTAACTAATTTGATATATGAGCATTTCATTCTATGTGTAACACAAACAAGTCCAAGTGTATTTTTAGACTCGAGGCCTTAGAAGCCCAATATGTACGCGGTATTTAAACCTCTCAACAACAGACCTCAAACAGGCCCAAGGTGCGAACAAAAATAATTGGGCCAAGATGCGGACCAGACTAATAAGCTACACTAATGACAACATTACAAACTAGTCTAAAATTCCAATTCCTTATTATTGTTCATTCTCACTATTATATTAATTTTTAGTTGGTAATCTAATGACTTCTGCTCGATTTGAAACCAAATTACTGATATTAATTGCCAACCCTAAACTGTTAGTGTTTATTTTGAAGCGGAAAATTCGATGAAATTAAACAGCCTGCTTCCGTTAACAAATTTATTGATATTGATTAATATGGTAATAATGCTTCAAATACACGTTCAGCACAAAAATTAAACTAACTATCTATCATATTGTTTAAAATGTCTGATTTCTGAATTTTAACAAAACATTAAAAAAAAACTAATATGAATGTTAACCAAACTAAAATTATTACTAAACAACTATAAGCTAAATCAGTCTATTACAGTCTAATTACTAGTTTAATTTACATAAATCAAAAGAGATAATACTAATCAATTAGTCCAAACGTTCTGAAAGTTAAAATATACAGTCCAAATTCATACAATCCATATAACAATTCAAAAAGTCTAATTACATAATAAGACCTAATTACTCTAACTTTTCGAAAAATAAAAACGAACAGTCATTAATCACTTCTAACAGCATTTTATTTTACTTTTTCACCAGCTTGAAGGTTACAAATGTGTACCTGGATTTGAATTCAAAAGTTGATTAGAAGAGGATCAATATACCGCAAACAGCAACAGAAGACAAGATATACGATCCAAAACAGCTTCCAAACACAGAGTTAACACCACAGCAGCAGTGTTTTAACCAGAAAATTAACTCGACCAATCCAAATTACAACTTCACAGATTTTTCGAATACTAGATCAGGAAAGAGTTATCACGCAGTCTTCAAATTTAGATCAATTGACCAATGTAACAGTATGACTTTGGACTTTTCTACTATTTTTTGATAGTTTTAAGTTTTTGGAACGAAGAATTTAGGGAATTTAATCTAAGAGGCAGAAGTTACTTGAAGAATATTTTCAGATTGCCCAACTTATAAAATGATGCATATTGATGCCTATTTATAGATTTAAAATTGGAGGGAACTTTGAATTTCAGATTTTATGTTTTAGTTCCTTTTTTATTTCTCTTATACCCTTATTCTTTATTTTGTATTTCAATTAGCTACCCTTATTTGTTAAGAATTATGCTAGTTACCCCATCTAGAACCTTCTACCCTAATGTAATTCCCTATTTACCCCCACTTCACTTAGAAATCTACCCCATTGCCCTTTTCCTATAACCAAACTACCGCTACTTCCCTTGATTTATTACTGTTAAACCTTTTATATACCAAAACTAACCCTGGAATATACTTGATTTTACTAACTAACCTACTACCCTTTTAACCCTTTAACCCCCGATTTTAACAAACTAATTATCAAATTTAATTTTAATTCCGACTAATTACTGATTATCAATTAACAGCTATGACCAAAACAATACTAATTAACCCTAAGTAATCAAACTTATTATTAATACGGACTAACAATTATCATTGACTAACAATTATCAAAATCAACAAATTTCAGAAACAAACAAACAATTAAAATCACACTAAATATCATGAAAATCCAATTATACTATTCTATATCAATTTATTTACTAAATCAAATTTAATCGGAAAAACCTAATATTTATTAAACCTAAAACTAAAATATATCAACATATTAAAAAGATAAACCCTAATCAGTAAACAACTAAACATGCAAAGAAAATCACACATGCAAAGAAAACAAGAAACAGATGGGAAAGAGAAAAGAAAACTTAGCTTTTTAGTCTTTTTTTTACTGGATAGTCTTTTAGACTTCAAGAAGAACAGGAAAGATCAATTTCTTGAATTTTTAGTCACCGGAGAAACTTCAAACTTATATTTGAGCCAATCCAGTTGGCTTTTGGACTCAAGACTTTTAGAAAAGGGTTGAGAGAGGTCAGGAGGGACTGTCATGTGATTTTTGGTTAATTTGGGTGAAGTCGTGTTCGCCGGAGTTAGGGTTCTGGTGACACATTTTTGGATATTCGAAGCGAAGGAGGGGGATTTGAAAGAAACAAAGTAGAGGGGTGAACTCATGGACTCGAGGTGGTTCGATGGTGTTTTTTGGGGCCTGGTTGGTGTAACTGGCGTTTCCCGCCGGTAGGGTTCCGGCGGGGGTCGGAGGGAATTTGGTGGCGGCTGAGGAAGACGGAAGGTGAAAGATGTAAAAAATAATTTTTAGGTTTTTGTATTAGATATATTAAAAGTGTAACGATGAACTGGAGCCGTTGGATGAATTCAATTAAACGGCTCAGATTGAATGGGTGTTTAAACGGTGCTGTTTTGATTTTAATGAGATTAAACCTTGTTCGTTAGATCATAATGATTAAGGGCTGTGATTGAAGGGTGATGATACGACGTCGTCTTGTTTATTAATGAAAATCAAACCCTGTCCGTTAGATTAAGTTGATCAAGGGCTGTGATTCAACCTTCCCAAAACGGGGTCATTTGATTATATGCGGGCAGACCGGGTATGAGATTTTAGGGCCTGGGCGTGGGTATTTTGGTTTGAGCTTGGGGTATTTAGCCCAAAATTTTATTAATCCACTTATTTCTTTTGTATTTTATTTCTCATTTGTATTTTGTATTTTTATTTTTTGTATATTTTCTTTTTCCTATTTTCTTGCTTTATTAAATTGTTAAACTAAAATTAATTAAATTCTAAAATTTATTTAATAACTATTTTATAGCAATTTCCGATTAAAACTAAAATGCTATTTTTAATTTTTTCTTAAATTGTTTCGAAATGAATTAATACTAAAATTGTAAAAAAATTAAAAATCCTAATGCATATGCATATTTTTTTTTTGTAATTTTTGATATGAATTATTATGCAGCTAATTAACACAAAAAATGCAACAAATATTAATGAAAAATCATTTTGTTTGGATTTTTAGGAATAATTTGCTTAGGGCAAAAATCACGTGCTCACATCATCTACTTGTCCTCAAGGACAAGGTTCAGCACAGTGATGCAAGAGATGTGACCATTGGAGATGACGAGGTATTGAGGATGCAGGGTCAGGTTTGTGTGCCCAATGTTGATGTGCTTCGGGAGCTGATCTTAGCGGAGGCCCATAGTTCGCGGTATTCCTTCCATCCAGGTGCTACGAAGATGTATCAGGATTTGAGACAACACTATTGGTGGAGGCAGATGAAGAAGGATATAGTTGGATATGTGGCTAGATGCCTCAATTGTCAACAGGTGAAGTATGAGCACCAGAGACCCGGTGGGTTACTTCAGCAAATAGAGATTCTGGAGTGGAAATGGGATAGGATTACCATGGATTTTGTAGTTGGTCTCACTCGGACCTCGAAGAAGTTTGATGCCATTTGGGTGATTGTAGATCAGCTGACCAAGTCCGCTCATTTTATTCCTATGTGTACTACTTATTCCTCGGAGCGGTTAGCGGAGATTTACATCAGGGAGATTGTTCGTCTGCATGGTATTCCAGTTTCTATTATTTTAGACAGAGGTACTCAGTTTACATCACGGTTCTGGAGGGCCGTTCAATAGGAGTTGGGGTACTCGGGTGGAGTTGAGCACATCATTTCACCCCAGACAGATGGAAAGTCCTAGTGCACTATTCAGATTCTTGAGGATATGCTCCGTCCGTGTGTGATTGAGTTTGGAGGGTCTTGGGATCAGTTCTTTCCATTGGCGGAGTTTTCTTACAATAGTTATCAGTCCAACATTCAGATGGCGCCGTATGAGGCTTTATATAGTAGGAGGTGCAGATCACCGGTGGGTTGGTTTGAGCTGGGTGAGGCCAGGCTATTGGGCATAGAGTTGGTTCAAGATGCATTGGAGAAGGTCAAGGTGATTCAGGATAGACTCCGTGCAGTCCAGTACAGATAGAAGAGCTAAGCGGACAGGAAGGTTCGTGATGTTTCATATATGGTCGGAGAGCGAGTTCTGCTTTGGGTTTCGCCTATGAAGGGCGTAATGAGATTTGGGAAGAAAGGGAAGTTGAGTCCGAGATTTATTGGCCCTTTTGAGATATCGAGGCATGTTGGGGAGGTTGCTTATGAGCTTTCCTTACCTCCCAGTTTGGTTGGGGTTTATCCGGTATTTCATGTTTCGATGCTTCGAAGGTATCACGGGGACCCGTCGCACGTGTTGGATTTCAGTTCAGTCCAATTGGACAATGATCTATCTTATATTGAGGAGCCAGTGGCTATATTGGATTGACAAGTTAGAAAGTTTGAGGTCAAAGAACATTGCTTCAGTAAAGGTTCAGTGGCGGGGTCAGCCGACCGAGGAGGCAACCTGGGAGGCCGAGCAGGATATGCGCAGTAGATATCCTCATTTTTCACTACTTCAGTTATGTTCTCTATGCTCGTTTGAGGACGAACGAATGTTTAAGTGTAGGAGGATGTGACGACCCGGCCGGTCGTCTTAAGAATTAACGCCCCGATCCCCTATTAACTGCTTCCCCTAAGTTCATTTATGCTATTTTGGTTTGCTGGAACGTTCAGTGTTGGGTTTCGAAGAGTTTTGGGACACTTAGTTCCTAAATGAGAGCTTAAATGTTGGAAAGAGGTCCATACTCGGAATTGTGTGAAGACGACCTTAGAATGGAAATTCAATGGTTCCTTTAGTTCCGTTAGGTGATTTCGGGGTTGGAAGCGTGTTTGGAATGCATTTTGGAAGTCCGTAGCTCATTCAGGCTTGAAATGCCGAAGTTTGAATTTTTGAAGTTTCCTGTCCGATAGTGAGATTTTGATCCGGGGGTTGGCATGGAATTACGGAAGTTGCAGTAGCTCCTTCATGTCACTTGGGATCTGTGTGTAAAATTTCAGGTCATTCGGACGTGTTTTGGTTAGGTTTTTGATAGAAAGCGTGTTTTGATGAAATTTGAAGTTCTTAGGCTCAAATCCTTGATTAATTCGAGTTGCCGGCGTTGTTTTAGGTGGTTTAAGGATTGGTACAAGTTCGAATGATGTTATGGGATATGTTCGTAGGTTTGGTTGAGGTCCCGGGGGCCTCGAGTGTGTTTCGGATGCTCAACAAAGCTTTTTGGAGTTGTAAAAATTGCAAAAAATCCTTTAGCTGTTGTAGACCAAAAATCCTTCTTCGCATTCGCAACTCCCCTCCCGCGATTGCGTAGAGTAATTTTGGGGGAGGACCAGTTTCCTCATTGCGTTCGCGTTTAGTCCTTCGCGTTCGCGAAGCTTCACGTCTTCCTTCATTGCGTTCCCGTTTCGTTTGTCGCATTTACGTAGTTTCACCAATCCAGGCCTTCGCGTTCGTGGTCTCTTCCTCGCGTTCGCGAAGGGCATTTTATGCAGCCATCATTTTTCTTCTTTGCGAACGCGAGACTTCCTCCGCGTTCGCGATGCTTTAAATTCCTGGATAGATATAAACATTTCAAAATCGAGGGTTTGCCATTTTTATCAAAACACAATCTTGGGAGCTCAGATTTGGGAGAAATTTCGAAAGGTTTTTCGAGGGCAACTACTGGGTAATGATTCTCTACTCCCTTATGCTTAAAACCCACTAATCTAATCACAAATGTATCCTTAATTTCGGATTTTTGAATGAAAAATGGGGAAAACTTCATAGACCAAACTATTGAGTTTTGAGTGGGTGTTTGACCTTCGATTTGAGAGATTTATATATGGTTAGACTCGTGAGAGTACGAGGGTTCTGAAAATGTGAAAATTATCTGATTTTGAGACGTTGGACTAAGGGGCATTTTGTTCATTTAACCTAATATCACGCCTTAGATTTGAATTAAATTGTAGAATATATTGTTTGAGATGTTATTTACAATATGTAATTGAATTGAATAGATTTGAGCCATTTGGAGTCGGATACTCGTGGCAAAGGCGTGGTTTCTATTTAAGTTTTGAGCCGGTTCGAGGTAAGTGGCTTGTCTAACCTTGTGTGGGGGACCTTTCCCCTTGGGATATGATATTAGGTAATTGAATGCCTTGTACGTGAGGTGACGAGCGCGTACTTGAGCTAATTATTGAAAATACTTAAGATATTGAGACTGAGTTTCTTTCGTATTTTCTTTATTCTACTTTCAATTATAGCCTGTGTTTTAGAAAAGCATGCTTAGTTGATTTAAGTTGCCTACTTGGTTAAGTTCTCTTGACTGTACTACGTGAAGCATGTTAGGCTGGTACTACCTGTTGCTTGTATTTTTGTAATTCATTTCTGAATATCTTTTGGTTGTGGTTGCGCATTTACATTGGGACTACGGATGTGGGATTACGATAGCTCCCCCTTGTTTGTTTACTTTGGGACTACGGGTTAGATTCCCGGTAGATCCCCCTGCACTTTTACTTTGGGACTGCAAGTTAGATTCCCGATAGATCCCCCAGTACATTTATTTTGGGACTGCGGGTTAGATTCCCGATATATCCCCCTATATATTTACTTTGGGACTGCGGGTTAGATTCCCGATAGATCCCCCTGCATATTTACTTTGGGACTGCGGGTTCGATTCCCAATAGATCCCCCTGCACATTGATAGCTGGACTACGGGAAGGTATCCCGGGAGATCCTTCGGATATACACATATAATGGACTATGGGATGGTATCCTGGAAGATCCACTGGACAGTTGAGAAAAGGACTATGGGACGGTATCCCGGAAGATCTTTCGAATATACACATATGATGGACTACTGGACGGTATCCCGGGAGATCCACTGGGCAGTTGAGAAAAGAACTATAGGACGGTATCCTAGGAGATCCTCATTGTAACCATTGGTATTGAGCTGTACTTATTCCCTGTTTATTCCGTTCTTTGTGTATTTGTTATTGCCTTGTTTAACCTGTCTTATTTCACTGCTGTATGCATTATTACTGCCTATTTTATACTGTTAATCCATATTATATTGTTTAACCTCGGTAGGGCCCTAACCTTCCTTGTTAGTACCCGACCGAGGTTAGGCTTGGCACTTACTGTATACCGCTGTTGTCACGACCCAAACCCCGCTGGCCGTGATGGCGCCTCTCGTGAAGACGAGGCCAGCTAACTGACCCAACTTATATTTTTTTAGAATTGTTAACATTAATAAGCAGATTTAATATATTTAAATAACCACAGTCTATCAAAAGACCTCTTTAATAAGTGCAGAATAAAACCCAAACATAGCCTAAACCGGGGTGTCACAAGTCACGAGCATCTATCAGAGTATAACTATAATTAAAAGACCTAAAACATATAAGGCCGGAATAATGAACAACAGAAAGAAGAGCGGTGCTGCGAACGCAGGCAGTCACCTCGCTACTCCTATAACTCTACCTCTAATCAGCCATAACCCGCTACCGGGTGAGCAAATACCTGCATCTGCACACGAGATGCAGGGAGTAAAGTGAGTACTCCAACTCAGTAAGTAACAAGGGTAAATAACAACTGAGCAGTAAGAAATCACGTAAAGCAAACCATCATGCTATATAAGATCAGTGAAAAGCCCTTTGAGAGAAAGCAGTGAAGCTGTAAAACCCTTAGAAATATCTTAGCTCAGTTTAAAACCTCTTTTGAAAATGATTTTTTCAACAGTTATGCAAATGAATGTAAATCAAATAGTGCAGATAAGCACATAAGTCCGCCTCTCGGGCACCACACTCGGTTATCAGATAATTCCAGAACAACAGGTGAATATTGCAAGAAGAAGCACAAACAACATATAATGGCAGACAAATGAAATAAGGTAAACACATCAAACAATACCAGTACCGCTGCGGCGTGCAGCCCGCTCCACATATCGCTGCGGCGTGCAGCCCGATCCATTCAACAACGGCGACGCTCATTAGGGGTGTGTAGACTCCGAGAGGGGCCCCTTACGGCCCAAGCGCAATATCAAGCCATCTCGTGGCATCAAATCTAGCCCCTTGGCCTCATATCAGTATCAGTATAACACTGCTACGGCGTGCATCCCGATCCATTAGTATCCTCACAATACAGGCCCTCGGCCTTATTCAGTCAACAAAATCACATAAGCCACTCGGGGAAAAATAAAACATGATGCTCAGCACCAAAAATATTTTTTGTAATATCATTTTGAGTGTTTAAGGTATAATAACTTGGCTGAGTTTTAAAACAGTGGAAAATACATGACTGAGTTCAAATATATAATTAAAACAGTGAGGAATTATAAACAACAATCCTCGAAGGGTTGCCCAAATATGGCAATCAGCCCATATTATGATGATAACAAGTAATTTCAGTGAAATACGCAGTAAATTCATCAATCGGTACAGACCAAGTCATAATCCCCAATGGTGCTCTACCCCACACTCGCTATCCGGCGTGTAAGTCACCTCAATACAACACTATGATGTGCAAATCCGGGGTTTCAAACCCTCAGGATGTCATTTACAATCATTACTCACCTCGAACCGGCAAAATCTCTAGCTCGCGACGCCCTTGCCCCTCAATTCGGCCTCCACGCGCGTTGAATCTGACCAAAGCCATAACAAATACGTCACAATAGGCTAAGGGAACATAACCTAATCGAAAAAAATCGAAAAACATAGAAAATCTTGAAATTTGCAAAACCTGAGCCCCGGGCCCACTTCTCAAACTTCAGAAAATTTAACACCAATGGATTCCTTATCCCGCGACGAGTCTATACATACCAAAAACTCTCCAATCCGAGCCCAAATGACCCTTCAAATCCCACTTTGAAATACAAAATTTCCAAGCCCTAGCTTTACCCCCTTTTGATGAATTTTCACAAATTTCTATGTTAATTCTACCATTAAATCATGTATTTAGGTCATAGAACTCACCTCCAATCACACCTAGTCGAAATCCCCTTCAATTGCTCCCAAGTAGCTCCCAAAATACTCAAAAAATGGTGGAAAATGGGTTTGGGTTCGCGGATCAAATGTTATTTTAAACCCTTCTGCCCCGACCTCATTTCCGCTTCTACGATAACTTTCCCGCTTCTGCGAAATTACATTGCTACGCTCAGGTCCGCTTCTGCGGACGCCGCATGTGCGGACCACCATCCACTTCTATGGAAGTCCTCGCATGACCAAGAATTCGCACCTGTGACTCCCTCACCACATCTGCGGAGCCGCTTCTGCGGACCTTTTTCCGAAGATGCGGAAATACTAGATATCAGCAAACCAGCTATCTCAAAATCCAAAATCCATCCAGATGGCCATCCGAAATCATCCCAAGGCCCCCAGGACCTCAAACAAAAGTGCCAACCCATCCTAAAACTTCATTCAAACTTGCTCCAATCATCAAAACCCCACAAACAACACCAAAACTATCAAATTACATCGAATTCAAGACTAAGTTCTTCTAAAAAAAAAAACAACAACTACCCAGTATAGTCCCACAAAGTGGGGAAGCCTAAGTTCTTCTAAAACTTCTGAAATACGCATTTGATAGAAAACCCAACCAAACGATGTCCGAATAACCTGAAATTTTGCACACACACCACAAATGACATAACGAAGCTACAACAACTCTCAGAATTCCATTCCGACCCTTGGATCAAAATCTCACCTATCAACCGGAATTCGCTAAAAATACTAACCTCGCCAATTCAAGCCTAATTATATACCGGACCTCCAAAATCACTTATGATCACACTCCTAAGTTACAAATTATCCCCCAAAGCTAACCGAATCATCGGGATTCACATCTGAGCATAGGTCAACATCCGGTTGACTTTTCTATCCTAAGCTTTCCTTAAAGAGACTAAGTGTCTCATCTCCTCATAAAATCAATCCAACCAACTAGATCACATGAGATATGGAAAATGAAGCATAAAGAAGCTGAAAATGGGGAAAACAAAGTGGTAAATCATGAGATGACAGGTCGGGTCGTCACATTCTCCCCAACTTAAACAAACGCTCATCCTCGAGCGTACCTAGAGTTGTTCTAGAAGCCAACCAATAGCTGAATAACCTTACCATGCATATACCCCGGGGTGATCCCTGGTCACCCTATCGGTCCGATTACACATTGTTAATGCAATTTCATAATCCAATCTAGCCTATAAACCTTAGAACCACATTTTCATTTCTGAAATCGTACACAAGTTCAGAACCTCCTAACTATATTCAGAACAAGCCCGAACCAACTGTAATAATCCATACCTGCAACCTCAGGTGCAATTACCTGATATTCCATATAACTCAAACACATGTAGCGATAACTCCCATTCACAGCAACTGCACACAAGGCCTGAATACCGGTAGAAAACCTCTTAACAACTAAAGTTTCTTTCCAATACTTTTACATATACTGCAACTGATAACTAAAACACCGTAGTAAACCATCACCATTTCTTAGATCAACCATTCATGAAACTATTTCTCCTTTGGTAAATACTACATCAAATTTTTGAGTTGAAGCTCGATATTATCCTTCCAACATACTGAAATCGAATCTGCTCGTACTCATTAAAGATCAATAATCGCATCTAATAAACACACCACTCTAGTGACATTACACATTAGTATAGGACTAAGCCACAACTCGCATAATACGCGCTCCAATAAGCAACAGTCCGAACATAAGCAATTCATGAAAATGACTCAAATGAAAGAGATGTTCCTCAAGCTCTCCATACTACCACAACAATAGACGGAGAACCCGTCTCCCATCATAGAGACAGAACACACGAATCTAACTCGCAATATCATACATCCACATAACTTCGCCCCAATGCGTGACCTCATCCAGTACGAACCGCTTAGGCAATAGGCCACCCCGTACATAATCAAAAGTTGCATATGATGCCATAAAGTGCCGATAGGCTACCGATTAAAATGCGGTAAAAAAAGAAGACAAACTCTGGAAGGAACTGCCTAAATCATGCACTAATACGTGATCTCCTGAGAAAATAGGAAGGAAGGCATACAAAAATAGCATATAGAAAGCTATGCTCAATATCACACTGTTGTAGCGAGCAACCCAATCCAAATAACACACTCATGGCGGCATGCCAGCCGATCCATACATAACACTCACCTAAAGAGGTGCACATCGAGCTAAATTTCTCATTAATATAAAATACCAAATTTCGGTCACAAGCACGCTAAGTGCATAATACCGTCCCTGAGGGGACATATAGCACTATAAGCTACCAAAACTCAAGCTCAACTGAGGTGTGATATACAATCTGAATCTCGACAGCCATTTTACTTATAAATATCATTTCCACACGGATCCTCAACACATGAGCATTTTCTCAAACCGTCTCACAACTCATACGGCGCAGTGTATCACTGCATAAAATTTCTGACAACGAAATAACACCCTGACTCCTCCTCTATAAGGAGCACATCACTAAAATGAACCCGTTTGGCCGGACATAGAGCCCATATTCACATTTGGATCCACCTACCGACCTCAAGCCAATTCTAATCGCACTAAATTAGTTTAATTACCTTTAAAAGGTCCCTAACAACTCATCTTCCGCTCGTAACACATAAGAACATCCATTATAGTCGGAGAAATCATCCGTAGTCCACAACTCAATAGACTGAGTGCCCTCCGGGCATATTTTCTCAATTCAATGATATTATCACAACCTTCATACTTGGTTTAAGTCTTCAATCAATCAAGTGACTAACTGCCATACTTACACAATCTTCCTGTGGGACACCCTCCCACAATCTACCATTACGAATAACTGGGTTGTACCTCCAAACCACCGGCCGCACTAACATTGAAAAGCGATCAAGAATCATTAACCAGGGTGCAAAGCCTTTTCACAAAACACCGTTCTCTGGTGACGCTGAAGACAATACCGATTTACCTTAAACGGCGAGACTTCTTCCCTGCTCATCTGAGCTCGTGACATCTTTGTCCATATCGAGTTGTTACCTCTATCTTCACTTCAAATTCCATTTCACTCATTGCACCCAACTTGCCAGCATACAATAGAACACACTCTTCATCACAGCTTCGGAACCATTGTTAGATTAACACTTCATCATATAAAACTTTCCACTTAACTCACTTCAGGAGAACCCTAGCAACACATAGGTAAATTCTCATAACCGTAGAATATGCAAATCTCTAAGTAGTAGTCCAATCCACCATGACCCTTTCAAGATCCGCTAGATGTAAGAGGCCCATAACAATGGAATACTCTTGAATAACATTATTTACGACGGACAACAGGCCTCACCTGTACCGACACAAATCACACGTGTAACTTGATCATGCTGAAGGAATTGATCTCTACCACCAATATGCCAATAGATATATGGCTAACCAATCCATCTTCTTTCGACTTACCCTGATTGCCCTAGGAATAATAGTAACTGCATTCAACATATAGCACCATCAATCCGCACTCATCCCAAGTGGCTTTGAATCACAAGACCATGCTGTCTCATATCCCATGAACCATTTCATGCCTTCCAACTGCTACATCACAAGTCAAAACATCATAGAACATTTTACGAATTCCGAACCATTACCTGCACCTTCCTGATAGTGCTATATTGTAATGCCCCGACAGGTTATTTTTTAAAATTTACACCTTGATCCCCTATTAACTGTTTCCCCTAAGTTCATTTTCGCTATTTTGTTTTGCCGGGACATTCGGTGTTGAGTTTTGGAGAGTTTTGGGATACTTAGTCCCTAAATAAGAGCTTAAGTGTTGGAAAATGGTCTGTAGTTCAAACCATGTGAAGACGGCCTCAGAATGGAAATTTGATGATTTTGTTAGCTCCGTTAGGTGATTTTAAGGTTGGAAGCATGTTTGGAATGAATTTTAGAAGTCCGTAGCTAATTTATTCTTGAATTGGCGAAGTTAGTATTTTGGCGATTTCCGGTTCATAGGTGAGATTTCGATCCGAGGATCAAAATGGAATTCCAAGAGTTGCTATAGCTTCGTTAGGTGATTTGGGATATGTGTGCAAAATTTCAGGTCCTTCGGACGTGTTTTGGGTTGGGTTTTTGATCGAATACATGTTTTAGAAGTTTTAAAGGAACTTAGGCTTGAATTCAATGTAATTTGATGATTGTGGTGTTAGTTGAGGTGTTTTTATGATTGGAACAAGTTTGAATATCATTATAGGGTGTACTGTATTCTTGGTTGAGGTCCCGGGGGCCTCGGAGTGATTTCGGATAGCCATCGAGGTGAATTTTGGACTTGTGTGATTGCTGGTATCTGGTATTTCCGCATCTGTAGAAAAAGGGGCCACAGATAAGGTTTCGCAGATGCGAAGAAGTTGATCACATGAGCAGTTTTTGGCCATTTGGAGGATTTTCGCATGAGCAGACGTTTTCTGCAGAAGCGGAATTCGACCGCAGAAGCGGTCCTGGGTAATTTTGGGGAATCCGCAGAAATGGAAGAAAATCCGTAGAAGTGGTAACAACACATGCGGTATTTGGATCGCAAAAGCGGAAATAGGCCTGGGCAGAGAAGTTAAGTTCTGGGAATGGGACTTCGTTCCCATTTCCCATTTTTGATGATTTGTAGCTCGGATATGGCAATTTTCCGGGATATTTTTAGAGAGAACAATGGGGTAAGTATTCTTAACTCAATTTGGGTTGTATAACTTGAATCCATTACGAGCTTTGGTGTGTAATCCGTGAATTTTGTTGGAAAAGTATAAAAAACCCTCTTGGATAAAATCAGGAATTCGAGGGTTGAAATGTGATGGAAATTGTATAATTTTGGTATGGCTAGACTCGTGAGAGCGTGAGGGTTCTGCAAATATAAAAATATTTCGATTCCAACACATGGGCCCGGGGGGGGGGGGGATCTTGGTCATTTTACACAATTTTGCGCATTAGCTTAGATTTTAATTGTAGAATCAATTACTTGAATTATTATTTACAATATGCAATTTAATTGAATAGATTTCAGCCATTTGGAGTTGGATACTCGTGGCAAGAGTGTGGTTTTAAGTTGACTTGCACTTGTTCGAGGTAAGTGGCTTGTCTAACCTTTTGTGGGGAACCTTTCCACTTAGGACATGATCTTTGAATATTTGAATGCCTCGTACGTGAGGTGACGAGCACATACTTGAGCTAATTGTTGTAAACCTGTATCTACTTGAAGTATTTAAATTGAGATTTCCTGTTTACTTGTTCATTTTAGACTGTAAGTTTAAACCTGTGCTAGCTTAGAGAAGCATGTTTAGCTGACTTACTTGCTTAATTGTTTAAATGTACTATTTGTACTCTCTGAAGCATGTTATGCTAGAATTTACTATTTCTTGTTCTGATTTTAGCATTTATTCTGAGATTATGAGTTGTTGTTGTTGTGTTTTAATTTGGGACTACGGGACGGCTTCCCAGAAGATCCCTCTGTACTTGTTATATTCTGGATTGAGGGTGTGGGATACCAAGAGATCCCTAGCACATGTATTTCTATATATATTGGGATACCAAAAGATCCCCAGCTTACTCATTGAGGATACAAAGAGATCCTCGGGATACCAAGGGATCCCTGGCACATGTATTTCTATATATATTGGGATACCAAGAGATCCCCGGCTTACCCATTGAGGATACCAAGAGATCCTCGGGATACCAAGAGATCCCCAGTGTATATGATGAGGATACCAAGAGATCCTCGGGATACCAAGAGATCCCTGGTGCATATGATGAGGATACCAAGAGATCCTCGGGATACCAAAAGATCCCCAGCTAGTATTCCTTGTATTGTTACATTTGCTTTCTATTACTGTTCTTCCTTATTCATCTGGTTTAGATTCTCGCTGTAGACGTCATTTAAACTATTTCCGTCATCTTATTATTGATTATGTTTTATCTCTGTAGGGCCTTAACCTTCCTCATCACTACCCAACCGAGCTTAGGCTTGGCACTTACTGAGTAGCACTGTGGTGTACTCATGTCCTTTCTGTGCATGTTTTTCATGTGCAGATCCAGGTTCCTCCACCCAGGCATACTATCCTTGAGGCGAGGAGATATACGGAGACTTCGAGGTATATCTTCCACGTCCACAGACCAGGAGTCTCTCTTCTGTTCCAGCTTTAGTATCTAGTTTATTCCTTTCTCTCAGTTGTTTAGATATTCTAGAGTTAGAGCAGCGTACCATGTTTCTATTAGCCCGTGGTTCCCATGAGTTTCCAGGTTTTGGGATTGAGTTGTAGACTTCCGCATTCCTTTTAGGTAGTATAGGCCGAGCAGCCTTATATGCAGTCATTATTTTACATATGTTCAGTTTTAATTAATTATTCCGCAAGTTATATTAAATTTCTGCATTGTTAGGCTTACCTAGTTGTAGAACTAGGTGCCATCACAACATGTTCATGGAGGGTGAACTGGGGTGGTGACAAGTTGGTATCAGAGCTCTAGGTTCATAGGAGTCATGGAACATAGGCCGATTTATTAGAGTCTCGCTGATCGGTATGTAGACGTTTGTACTTATCTACAAGAGGCTATGTAACCGTTAGGAAAATTTCACTTCATTTCATTCCTCATCGTGCGTCATTTATTCATTTTGGAGCTTATATCATATGTTCTTTTTGCATCCACTCGTTGTATTGAAATTTGCGCACTTGGTATTAGTTATGCACCGATGGTTCGTGATGCTATAGAAGGATTATGAGGGAGCCAAGAATTTGCTCAACCATTGTTACCGCGTGTCATCCATATCGATAATGCAGAAGTATTGAGAGATTATTCAATTGTGCACATGGGGTGCAATAGGATCTGACATATGGTTGATAAGTACGATCTTAAGAAGGTTTACTTAATTACCTAATCGTTGCAGTAATGGTAGAGTCACAAGGTGGATGTATATATGAAGATAGTTGGTGGTAATAGAGACTATGTGGTTCGTATGAGATATCTATTTAGTGAAGGGTACAACTAACATCCGAGATATTGGAGGGAGTGAGTTTAACTATCCAAAGAGTGACATGTGCCAAACGAACGACTTAAGGTGTCTTATGATGGTGACGTACGGGCGATAAATGTTAGTATTATGGAGTATCGGGATATATCTTATGGCTTTGCACCAAAGTGAAGGGAGTCCACTATCAACAATCAAATTGTGGGTCATGTGTCATATCAGATTCGACCTGAGATGTATTTATGTGGTATTCAAAAAGTTCTCTGAAACTTGTATATGAGTAAGAGCTGAGATTTATATGGGATGATGTTGGGACTTTCGATATTCCTATGTCTATAATAATTTTACATTTCAGTATCAACAGGGAAATCGAAACAATTTCAGAATACTTATAGTGCTCCAGTTAATCAGGGCACTCTTATGGGACAATTATCTTTTAATGCACCACTAACATGATATTCCTTAAATGGTTATTCTAGTTTTCCGGCACAGACTCAGTATGAGCAGCCGAAATGCAGATGGGTTGTTATGAATGTGGTGATACTAGAAACATCATGAGAAATTATCCCAGACTTGGGAGAAATCTATTTCATCAGAACACAAAGTCAACACAATCCATTAAAGTTACTAATCTACATACGCTACAAGTTAGATATGGAGAACAGACAGGTAGATGGCGCCTAAGAGGTGGATGCCCGATCCATTCATATAATTGCTATAATGTGGCTGAGGCCACTACACCAGATGGTGTCATTACAAGTACAATTCTGATTGTTATAAAAAGGATATTTTTTCCTTAATTCGATTTGATTTTGAAAATTGAGGCCAGTCCTCCTAATATGCTCCGCTCATGAGTGAGCTTCGTAATCCTGAAATCTACTTATGTGAATACTCATGCTGGGCTATTATATGGAGATAGCTATCCCTATCATTATGTGTTGGTCACTAATAATATCTATGAGGCTAAAAGTGACTTTCTATTACTTACTATAGTGGGTTTCGATGTGATTTCAGGATAATTAATTTCAATTGTCAATTATATGCCCTATCGATATGAGGGTTCATTATATGTTGTGATTTTCTTTGATGGAAATTATTGAAAGGAAGAGAGAAAGGAAATAAAAAATTTCAGTTGGTATAATGTGCAAATACTTGTGATTCAGAGTTGAGGATGAGATCCTTAAATTTTTATATAATGTGAAATATTTTAAACTGAGCTACAAGCTACAGTGGATGTTATGTAAGGACAAGGTCCTGGTGGTGAAAAGTTTATGTGTTTAAAATTCTCCTTTTATGAAATTTAAAATTTTGTACTATATTTTAAATGGGAGTCATTCCTGTTAGGCTTATTTGACAATTCTTGTATAATTTCTGTTCATATTCAGCCGTTTTTATGTTGTAAACGTTGAGTTTTAGCCTATGAGATAAGCACCTAGGTGGCGATAAATATGACTCGTTAATTCGGATAAATAATTATGAGATATTTATGCCTCGTTGTGAGTAAAGCGGGGGTCTGAAAGGAGATGTTTGTTAACATAAGGTTAATTGGCAATGTTGTGATTTATGAACAACTATTATGGCTAGAGGCGAGGTTATTGGCATACAGATGATGTGTTTCAATATCATTATGATAATGTGATACTTGTAATACAGAGATTAGTATTATTGATATATACATTGTGGTGTTTCATTGGGTTGTGGATGTGTTGTTAGGAGTTGTTTTGGTATTACTCTGGCAGGTGGATAGACCCAATTATAGGGGAGGCTCTACCGAAATTTCTGAAAGAAAATTGGGAGTTAAGATGTGCGAAGAAAGATATAAGATACGTTGTGTATTTGAGGATGAATGACCCTAAGTGGGGGAAAATGTAACATCCTGACGAAAATAACTTCGAAGTATTTAAGCGCTATTATAAGTCGAAGTGTGTTGAAATAAGACTAATGCAGCGTGATGATATGGAATTCGGGTCCTATGACGAATGGTAGATTTTGAAGCTTGGGTCTTGTCCTATGGTTATGGACTAAGTATGAGGTGAAACATTCAGTAAAATTGAAGGATCAGTTACAGGAATTTGCTTGATAAGGGTTTTATTCGGCCCAGTGCATCACCTTAGGGTGCTCCTGTCTTGTTTGTGAAGAAAAATGATGGTTCTATGTGTATGTGTATTGATTACCGCCAGTTGAATAAGGCTACAGTGAAGAACCATTATCCTTTGCCTCGTATTGATGATCTATTTGACCATCTTCAGGGTGCACATGTGTTTTCAAAAATTGATTTGCGTTCAGGTTACCATCAGTTGAAGATTCGGGAGCCAGACATCCCGAAGACTGCTTTCAGGACTCGGTATGGTCATTACGAGTTCCTTGTTATATCATTTGAGCTGACCAATGCCCCAATAGCCTTTATGCATTTGATGCACAGTGTGTTCAGGCCATATCTCAATTCGTTCGTGGTTGTTTTCATAGATAATATTATGGTATACTCCCGGAGTCGGGAAGAATCATGAGCAACACCTGAGGACAGTGCTTCAGACCTTGAGAGAGAAGGAGTTATATGCAAAGTTCAAAAAATGTGAGTTTTGGTTAGATTCTGTGCCATTCTTAGGCCACATGATATTGAGTGAGGGCATTTGGGTGGATCTGAAGTAGATAAAGGCAGTGCAGAGTTGGCCTAGACCCTCCTCAGCTACAGAGATTCGCAGTTTCCTTGGCTTGGCGGGTTACTACCGTCATTTTGTGGAGGGGTTTTCATCGATTGCACCTCCTATGACTAGATTGACTTAGATAGGTGCTCCATTTCAGTGGACAGAGGAGTGTAAGGCGAGCTTTCAAAAGCTCAAGAAAGCTTTGACTGCGGCCCCAATTTTCATATTGCCTACTGGTTCGGGGTCTTATACGATGTATTGTAATACTTCACGGGTTAGCCCTGGAGCGGTGTTGATGCAGGATGGTAGGGTGATTGCATACGCGTCCAGCCACTTGTGAGGTTGTATCTTTTAGAGACTAGTCGGGTTTGTAGCTTGGTGTCCCAACTATGAGCAGGTTAATTATACACACTAGAGACCCGGTGGGTTGGTTCGAGCCGGGTGAGGTTAGATTATTGGGCACAAACTTAGTTTAGGATGCATTGGAAAAGTTTAAAGTGATTCAGGATAGACTCTGTATAGCCTCGTCCAGACAGAAGAGCTATGTGGATCGGAAGGTTCGTGATGTTTCCTATATATTGGAGAGCAGATTCTGCTTCGGGTTTCGCCTATGAAGGGCGTTATGAGATTCAGGAAGAAAGGAAAGTTGAGTCCGAGGTTTATTGGCTCTTTTGAAATATTGAAGCGTGTTGGAGAAGTTGCTTATGAGCTTGCCCTACCTCCCAGCTTAGCAGGAGTTCATCTGGTATTTTATGTTTCGATGCTCCGGAGATATCATGGAGACCCATCGCACGTATTGGATTTCAGCTCAGTCCACTTGGACAAGGATTTATCTTATGTTGAGGAGCCAGTGGCTATATTGGATAGACTGATCAGAAAGTTGAGGTCAAAGAGCATTGCTTCAGTAAAGGTTCAATGGCGGGGTAAGCTGGCCGAGGAGGCGACTTGGGAGACCGAGCGGGATATGCGCAGCTGATACCCTAATCTTTTCACTACTTCAGGTATGTTCTTTATGCTCGTTCGAGGACGAACGAATGTTTAAGTGTGAAAGGATTTAACGATCCGGCTGGTCGTTTTTGAAATTTACGCCCCGATCCCCTATTAACTGTTTCCCCTAAGTTCATTTCTGCTATTTTGGTTTGCTGGGATGTTCGGTGTTGAGTTTTGGAAAGTTTTGGGACACTTAGTCTCTAAATGAGAGGTTAAGTGTTGGAAAATGGTCCATAGTTCGAACTGTGTCAAGGCGGCCTCGCAATGGAAATCAGATGGTTCCGTTAGCTCCGTTAGGTGATTTTGAGGTTAGGAGCATTTTCAAAATGAATTTTAGAAGTCCGTAGCTAATTTAGGCTTGAATTGGCGAAGTTAGTATTTTGGCGATTTCCGGTTGATAGGTGAGATTTTGATCCGAGGGTCGGAACGGAATTCAGAGAGTTACTGTAGCTTCTTTAGGTGATTTGGGATATGTATGCAAAATTTTAGGTCCTTCGGACGTGTTTTGGGTTGGGTTTTTGATCGAATGCGTGTTTTAGAAGTTTTAAAGGAACTTAGGCTTGAATTTGATGTAATTTGATGATTGTGGTGTTAGTTGAGGTGTTTTTATTATTAGAACAAGTTCGAATAACGTAATAGGGTGTACTGGTATTCTTGGTTGAGGTCCCGGGGGCCTCGGAGTGATTTCGGATAGCCATCGGGGTGAATTTTGGACTTGTGTGATTGCTGGTATCTGGTATTTCCGCATCTGCGGAAAAAGGGCCCGCAGATGCAAAGAAGTTGATTGCAGGAGCGGTTTTTTGCCATTTGGATCATTTCCATAGGAGCGAACTTTTTTCGCAGACGCGAGGTCCGCAGAAAAAGAATTCGACCGCAGAAGTGGCCCTGGGTAATTTTGGGGAATCCGCAGAAGCGGAAGAAAATCCACAGAAGCGGTAACCGCACATGCGGTATTTGGATTGTAGAAGCGGAAATAGGCCTGGGCAGAGAAGTTAAGTTCTGGGAATGGGACTTCGTTCCCATTTCCCATTTTTGACGATTTGGAGCTCGAATAAGGCAATCTTTTGGGAGATTTTTTGAGAGAACAACGGGGTAAGTATTCTTAACTCAATTTTGGTTGTATAAATTGAATCCATTACGAGCTTTGGTGTTTAATCCGTGAATTTTGTTTGAAAAGTATAGAAAACCCTCTTGGATAAAATCACGAATTCGATGGTCAAAATATGATGGAAATTGTATAATTTTTGTATGGATAGCCTCGTGAGAGCGCGAGGGTTCAGAAAATATAAAAATATTCTGATTCTGAGATGTGGGCCCGAGGGGGCATCTTGGTCATTTTCCCCAATTTCGCGCATTAGCTTAGAATTTAATTGTAGAATCAATTACTTGAATTATTATTTACAATATGCAATTTAATTGAATAGATTTGAGCCATTTGGAGTCGGATACTCGTGGCAAGAGCATGGTTTCAGGTTGACTTGCACTTGTTTGAGGTAAGTGGCTTGTCTAACCTTGTGTGAGGGACCTTTCCCCTTAGGACATGATCTTTGAATATTTGAATGCCTCGTACGTGAGGTGATGAGCGCGTACTTGAGCTAGTTATTGTAAACCCGTTTCTACTTGAAGTATTTAAATTGAGATTTCTTTTTTACTTGTTCATTTTAGACTGTAAGTTTAAACCTGTGCTAGCTTAGAGAAGCATGTTTAGCTGACTTACTTGCTTAATTGTTTAACTGTACTACTTATACTCTATGAAGTATGTTAGGCTAGAATTTACTATTTATTGTTGTGATTTTAGCATTTATTATGAGATTATGAGTTGTTGTTGTTATGTGTTAATTTGTCCCCCTGTACTTGATATATTCTGGATTGAGGGTGCGAGATACAAAGAGATCCCTGGCACATGTATTTCTATATATATTGGGATACCAAGAGATCCCCGGCTTACTCATTGAGGATACCAAGAGATCCCTATCACATGTATTTCTATATATATTGGGATACCAAGAGATCCCCGGCTTACTCATTGAGGATACCAAGAGATCCTCCGGATACCAAGAGATCCCCGGCTTACTTATTGAGGATACCAAGAGATCCTCGGGATACCAAGAGATCCCTATCACATGTATTTCTATATATATTGGGATACCAAGAGATCCCCGGCTTACCCATTGAGAATACCAAGAGATCCCCAGTGTATATGATGAGGATACCAAGAGATCCTCGGGATACCAAGAGATCCTTTGTGCATATGATGAGGATGCCAAGAGATCCCTGGCTAGTATTCCTTGTATTGTTACCTTTGCTTTCTATTACTGTTCTTCCTTATTCATCTGGTTTAGATTCTCACTGTAGACTTCATTTAAACTGTTTCCATTATCTTATGATTGACTATGTTTATCTTAGTAGGGCCCTGACCTTCTTCATCACTACCCAACCGAGGTTAGGCTTGGCACTTACTGAGTAGCGCTGTGGTGTACTCATGCCCCTTGTGCGCATGTTTTTCATGTGCAGATCCAGGTTCCTCCACCCGGGCATACTATCCTTGAGGCGAGAAGTTATACGGAGACTTTGAAGTATATCTGCCGCGTCCGCAGACTAGGAGTCTCTATTCTGTTCCAGCTTTAGTATCTAGTTTATTCCTTTCTCTCAGCTGTTTAGATATTCTGGAGTTAGAGCAGCGTACCATATTTCTATTAGCCTGTGGTTCCCATGAATTTCCGGGTTTTGGGATTGAGTTGTAGACTTCCGCATTCCTTTTGGGTTGTATTGGCTGAGCGGCCTTATGTGTAGTCATTATTTTACATATGTTTAGTTTTAATTAATTATTCCACAAGTTATATTAAATTTTCATATTGTTAGGCTTACCTAGTTGTAGAACTAGTTGCCACCACGACATGTTCATGGAGGGTGAACTAGGGGTCGTGACATATATAGAAGCCCATAATTGATATAGAAAAATTACACATCTTGACCTCTCCCAACGGAGACTCAGTTTCTAATCTCATATACAAATTCAAGATACCCAATTGTCACATGTAGAATCTCGAACACATTAGTACCATTCTCGAGAGTCATTTACTCTGTTTAACTGCATTTAGCCTGATCCAATGAATAAAACCACCCGTGCCTCGTTAGCACTTTGAGACCGCAAGATATGACCTCGTTATAATACAAGCAAGCATCTTCCTATTCTATGCACCGAGCACTCTTTACTAACAACAACTTAAGACATCCTGTGATTCTCACACACATATGAGGCACCGTATAACCTTTGAAAATAAAATAAATTCCTTCACAGCCATCCTCGACCCCAATCTCCGTAAGCCATAACTGACTCACCAACGTGCCTCAAACTGGAACCAACATAGCACTTAGCCGTCAATAAACTTAATCAACAGCAAACTCCCCAACTTAGCTCGAAGCCATAGATCAAAACGCACTCAATAAATCATACGCATGTACTCTATTGCTGTCATAATATCATAGTGAGATTAACTCAAATCCCTTATAAGCTTGTGAAAACATAGATCAGTTAGAATTTAACTCTTCTTCAATTCTCACCTTCACCTTCGCAATAGATATACCCACTCCATAAGCGACCAATTTAGATTTCAACACATTTTCTTCACTTGTAAATGAGATATCTTAACATACACATAAGGATCACACCACTTTAGAATATTCCGCAAGAGATAACCCACCTATTTCGCCTCAATATAGCATTTCTGTATACCTTCCACCATTATACACATTACACAGTTACTTAGTCTTCCTGAGTCTGAACTCATACCGCAATATAAAATTTACTTCACTCCCAACTAGGAGACATGAAAAGATTCTTCACGCTCCCATAACTCGGGGCTACACATCCAACCACAATGGAAATCAAGCACTTATTAGTTCATCTATCATCCAGCAGACCTCCTTCGTTACTTCCACATCACATAAATATATCTCTCAGTTCTGACATACTTATCACCTGGCTATCTATCCGTCACTTCCACTAATAAAGGAAATACCGAACATATAAGTTCGAAACACTTGCTCACACAATCAGCACCTTGGAGCTCAAGCCATAGGCCAAGATCCGGCCTCAAGTCCTCTAGACTGGCCCAACATCAAACTCACAGATATCACATCTCGCCCTTTGATCGAGGAGTCACAAGCTATCAAGGCGCCTCTGATACTGAGCGCTCATACGCGCATAGAAACACGTGAAAGGAATTTCAAGAGTTTCTTTTCAAGCTGAATCAAGGACGCACGGTAAGAATTCAAGAATATGAAGTTTTCCTAAAGGTTCTATAGCCTCCAGAGGATAAATACAAAAGTCTCCGTATCGATCCGCGAGACTCTACTAAACCTACTCATGACTCGAGAGACCTAGTAACCTAGGCTATGATACCAACTTGTCATGACCCAAACCCCGTACTAGCCATGATGGCGCCTCTCGTGAAGACGAGGCCAGCCAACTGACCCAACTTATATTTTTTTAGAATTGTTAACATTAATAAGTAGGTTTATTATATTTAAATAACCATAGTCTATCAAAAGACCTCTTTAATAAGTTCAGAATAAAATCCAAACAAACCGAGGTGTCACAAGTCACGAGCATCTATCAGAGTATAACTATAATTACAAGACTTAAAATATATAAGGCCGGAATAATGAACAACAGAAAGAAGAGCGGTGCTGCGAACATAGGCAGTCACCTTGCTACTCCTATAGCTCTGCCTCTGATCAGCCAAAACCCGCTACCGGGTGAACAAATACCTGCATCTACACGCGAGGTGCAGGGAGTAAAGTGAGTACTCCAACTCAGTAAGTAATAAGGGTAAATAACAACTGAGCAGTAAGAAATCACGTAAAGCAAACCATCATGCTATATAGGAGCAGTGAAAAACCCTTTGAGAGAAAGCAGTGAAGCTGTAAAACCCTTAGAAATATCTTAGCTCTGTTTAAAACCTCTTTTGAAAATGACGTTTTCAACAATTATCCAAATGAATGCAAAACAAATAGTGCAGATAAGCACATAAGTCCGCCTCTTGGGCACCACACTCGGTTATCAGATATTCCAGAACAACAGGTAAATATTGCAAGAAGAAGCAGAAACAACATATAATGGCAGACAAATGAAATAAGGTAAACACATCAAATAGTACCGGTACCGCTATGGTGTGCAACCCGATCTATTTATTGTCGACTGCGCTCATTGGGGGTATGCAAACTTCGAGAGGGGCCCCTTACGGCCCAAGCGCAATATCAAGCCATATCGTGGCATCAAATCTAGGCCCTCTGCCTCATATTAGTATCAGTATAACACTGATGAGGCGTGCAGCCCGATCTATAAGTATCCTCACAATACAGGCCCTCGACCTTACTCAGTCAGCAAAATCACATAAGCCACTCGGGCAACAATAAAAACATGATGCTCAGCCCAAAAATATTTTTAGTAATATCATTTCGAGTGTTTAAGGTATAATAACTTGGTTGAGTTTTAAAACAGTGGAAAATACATGACTGAGTTCAAATATATAATTAAAAAAGTGAGGAATTATCAACAACAATTCCTGAAGGGTTCAAATAGCTGGAAAGAAGCCCAAATGTGGCAATCGGCCCACATTATGATGATAACAAGCAATTTCAGTCAAATACGCAGTAAATTCATCAACCGGGATGGACCAAGTCACAATCCCCAACGGTGCTCTACCCCACGCTCGCTATCCGGCGTGCAAGTCACCTCAATACAGCGCTATGATGTGCAAATCCGGGGTTTCAAACCCTTAGGATGTCATTTACAATCATTGTTCACCTCGAACTGGCGAAATCTCTAGCTCGCGATGCCCTTGCCTGTCAACTCGGCCTCCACGCGCGTCGAATATGACCAAAGCTACAACGAATACGTCACAATAGGCTAAGGGAACATAACCCAATCGAAAAGAATCGAACAACATTGAAAATCACAAAATTTGCAAAACCCGATCCTAGGACCAATTATCAAACTTTAGAAAATTTAACACCAACGGATTCCTTATCTTGCCACGAGTCTATACATACCAAAAACTCCCAAATCCGAGCCCAAATGACCCTTCAAATCCCACTTTGAAATACCAAATTTTCAAGCCCTAGCTTTACCCCCTTTTGATGAATTTCCACAAATTTCTATGTTAATTCTACCATTAAACCATGTATTTAGGTCATAGAACTCACCTCCAATCACACCTAGTCGAAATCCCCTTCAATTGCTCCCAAGTAGCTCCAAAAATGCTCAAAAAATGGTGGAAAATGGGTTTGGGTTCGCGGATAAAATGTTATTTTAAACCCTTCTGCCCAGACCTCATTTTTGCTTCTGCAATACCTTTACCGCTTCTGCATTACTTCTCCCGCTTCTGCAGAATTACACTGCTGCGCTCAGGTCCGCTTTTGCGGTCCATATCCGCTTCTGCGGACTCCTCATGTGTGGACCACCATCCGCTTCTGCGGAAGTCCTCCCATGACCATGAATTCGCAACTGCAACTCCCTCACCGCATCTACCGAGCCACTTCTGCGGCCCCTTTCCCGCAGATGCAAAAATACCAGATATCAGCAAGCCAGCTTTCTAAAAATCCAAAATCCATCCCGATGGCCATCCGAAATCACCCCGAGACCTCCGGGACCTCAACCAAAAGTGCCAACCCATCCTAAAATATCATTCAAACTTGCTCCAACCATCAAAACCCCACAAACAATACCAAAACTATCAAATTACATCGGATTCAAGCCTAAATTCTTCTAAAACTTTTGAAATACGCATTTGATAAAAAACCCAACCAAACGACGCCCGAATAACCTGAAATTTTGCACACACATCACAAATGACATAACGAAGCTATAGCAACTCTCAGAATTCCATTCCGACCCTCGGATCAAAATCTCACCGATCAACCGGAATTCGCCAAAAATACTAACCTTGCCAATTCAAGCCGAATTCTACACCGGACCTCCAAAATCACTTCCGATCACACTCCTAAGTCACAAATCATCTCCCGAAGCTAACTGAATCATCAAAATTCACATCCGAGCCTTATAACTCATAGTTCAACATCCGATTGACTTTTCCAACCTAAGCTTTCCTTGAAGAGACTAAGTTCTCATTTCCTTCTAAAACCAATCCAACCAACTCGATCATATGAGATATGGATAATGAAGCATAAAGAAGCTAAAAATAGGGAAAACAAAGCGGTAACTCACGAGACGACGGGTCGGGTCGACACAGTTGTGGTGTACTCATGCCTCGTCTATGCATGTTTTTCATGTGCAGATCCAGGTACTTCTTCTCAGGCCTATCATCCTTGAGGGAGGCGACTATTCAGCGACTTCGAGGTATACCTGCCGTGTCCGCAGGTCGAGGAGTCCCTTTCAATTCCTACTTTTAGTATTTTTGCCCTTCTGTATCTTCTGATCTTGATAGACAAATTCCAGAGTTAGAGCTATGTAGTACTTCTTGTCTTAGCTTGTGATTCGTGGGTTTCCGGATTTTGGAGTGATATTGTAGACTTCCACATTATTGAGTTGTATATGCCGAGCGACATTTATATACAGTTTTTCTTTTAGTTGTTCAGTTTTAATTAATTATTCCGCAAGTTATGTTATTTTTTGCATTGTTAGGCTTACCTAGTTATAGGCACTAGGTGCCATCACGACATGTTCACGGAAGGCGAACTGGGGTCGTGACAGAAAATCACAATCAAATTAACAATGTAAAAAAATTGTTTAAGCACAAGAAAACTCTTCTTCATAATATTTTCCTACTTCAAGAGACAATTTCAGTTGCGTCACTTCTTCAGGAGCAAATTTAAAATATGAAATATTGAGTATATATTCTCTCAATTATATTACCTCTTCTTGAGGTGAATTATAATATATTTATATCAAGAGCGCATTCGTATTTACTAGATTTATTAATATTGTTACATTCACTTCAGGGAATGAATTAATATTATCAAAAGTTCTCATCCTTCAGGAAATCAAACATAACTATCTGAATGCACATTTATCAAATTGTGATGCTTCAACCTCTTTTAAAATATTTACTACTTCAGGAGCAAATCGAGGCGTGCATTTAATATTGAGAATATTTATGTAGCTTATTTTCAATTGTAACCATAGAAAACCTAAATTATCACTTATGGTGATCATAGGCATATACCACTTCTGGTGGTTAATAAAATAAAGTTACAATGTGATATACGAAATATAGCCACCTCTGGTAGTTGTATATATCTTGCAAACTCTGCTAGAGTTTAAGTTGATCTAATAATATTATCCATATTCTTCAAAATGACATAAATAATATATATTATAGTAAACATCATTATTAAATCATAACTTTTATTTATGTACAATAATTACATAACCATATTATCTGTTACAAACAACAAAAATTAAAATATTTACATTTCTACAGATTCACCACCGATTACATGACTTGTTTCTCCTTCTGGGAGTGCAAAGTAATCAACTATATTCAAATGCATGAAGTCTAAATTATCTTCAAAAATAAAATTTGCTTCAACATTTTTCTCTGTCTTCTTTAGGGAGGCATGATAAAGCTCAACCAGGTGCTTTGGCGTACGACAAATATGTGACCAGTGCCCTTTTCCTCCACATCTATAACATGCATTTTTTGCATTTGGTGCTTTCACTGCTTCATGCTTTTGTTCCTTCCTTTTCCACTGCTAGTGGTGAGGAGGGTCCTTTGGTGCATTATTATTACCATGATTAAAATTTCTTCCCCGATCACGACCATGACGATGACTAGGGCCACGACCTCTTTCACGCTTAGCTTGATGGAGCTTCGTCTCATTCACTTTAGGGAATTGCCAAGAACCAGTAGGCCGGCTTTCATGATTTTTCATTAATAGCCTATTATTTTGCTCGGATACAAGAATTTGTGAGATAAGTTTAGAATACTTTTTGTCACGACCCAAAATTCACTAAGGGTCGTGGTGGCGCCGGACACCGCTGTCAGGCCAGCCAATTAGATTACCGATTTAAAAATCCTTTTTAAATACATCAAATTCCAAAATTTTTCCTTCCATTTTCACAAATAAAGAGGTTTTGCTTCAATTCAAATTAACAATAACAATTAAATCAAACTTTTCGAAAACCATCCCAAAACCCGGTGTAACAAGTGCATGAGCGACTATGGATAATGAAACAAAATACAATCTCTGTCCGGAATACAATGGACAGGAAATAGATAATCAAAGTACAGAAAGGAACTACACTAGCTGTAGGCCGCCTCGCAATTTGCAGCTCACCTAGTCCCTGAATCGTCCGTGCTGCTGTGCCTAGTAGGCCTTCTAAAATGAAGTATACCTATGCACAAAAATGCACAGAAGTGTAGTATGAGTACGTAATCAACGTGTACTCAGTGAGTGTCCCGCCTAATCCCGAAGGGATAGAGACGAGATGGTCAACTTTGACACACTCTAATGGTCCAATGATCATTTATTATCATTTCACTTATTAATCCGTGGATTTGTTCTTTATGGACATGGTTCTAATCAAATAGAGGAAACAAATAAACACGTAGTTCTTTCATAGGAAAATTTCCCAAATTCCTCTTTAAAACACAATCCAAATATGTTTAAGCCACAAAAGGGCAACAATAACTTAATCAAGTTCAGGCAGCAACACAGGCATGCGCAAATCATACCGAGGCGACGGCCCAATCCAACAAAAATAACTATGCACTTGCCGAGGGTCGACGGCGCGCCTATAGATGCATCTATTAATATGCCGAGGTGTTCGGCCCGTTCCAAAATAAACACACACAGATAGATAAACAGTCAGGAAAGTCAACGTGGAACAAATATCCAGGAAAGGTCAATTCTCTTTATTAATTTGATAAAACGAAGCTTAAGTCTGTTAGAAAATCCAATTATTAATTTAAGGTGATTTAAGCAATCTGAGCTATCAAGGATTTCACAATTAATCCACATATAACATGCTTTTGGGTCCTAAACTACCCGGACAATAGCATATAGTAGCTACGCACGGACTCTCGTCACCTCGTACGCACGTAGCCCCCACAACTAGGAGCACATAATCAATTTAACTCACCTATGGGGTAATTTCCCCCTCACAGAATTAGAAAGGAGACTCACCTCGCTCCGAAGACTCGAAATCGGCATTCTACATCCTCCCGAAGGCTTGAACCAACGCACAATGCACCCAAACTAGCCAATTAACGACAAACTAATGAGAATATACTCAAATACTTGTTAACAATTCATATTATACGAATTCCCAACTTCGTTTAGTGAAATGACCAAAATGCCCTCGGGCCCACGTGCCCGGAATCCAAAATTTCTCGAAGATAAAGGTTACCCATGACCTTAGGAACTCAAATATATGATTTTCTCCTAATTCCATACTCAAAATCGTGGCTAAAATCCAAGATTAAAATTTTATAGGTTTCCAACCAAAACCCCAATATTTACACAAATTTTCATGCTTAAATCCATGGTATAGTCTTGTATTTAACTTGAAAATAAATAGAAATAGCTTACCTTATCATTGATGGTGAAGACCCTCCTTGAAGCTCTCCAAAAATCGCCCCATGAAGTGAGAAAATGAGCAAGAATGACATTAAGCCCGAATAAATGAAGGCCACTGCCTTCAGTGGTTTCCGCATATGCGGAAATATAACCGCCTATGCGGTTCCGCTTTTGCGGATTCTTTGCCGCTTTTGCGGTTTCCGTCCATGACCAGGACTTCCGCTTTTGCTATGCTTTTCCCTTTTCCGCGGTCCCGCTTTTCGGACCGCTTGTCGCTTCTGCGATTCCAAACGACCCCAGGCTTTTCGCTTCTGCCGTCATACCTACCGCTTCTGCGGTTCCGCATCAGCGGATTATGGACCGCTTCTGCGGCTACCTGGGCCTACCTCCCTTTCCGCTTCTACGAGGTAAAGATCGAATCTACGGTCCTGCTTCTGCGGTCCAAGAACCGCAGATGCGGTTATGACAGAAGCAGCACACTCAGCCCTTCCAAAAATCAAATTTTTGATCCGTTAACTACCCGGAATCCACCCGAGGCCCCCCGGGACCCCAACCAAACATACCAACCAATCCCAAAACACATTCCGGACTTTCTCGAGGCTTCAAATCACAGCCAACAACGCTAAAATCACGGATTACATCCCAAATTCAAGTTTTTGAACTTTAAAATTTCTAACTTCTATTTCCGATGTTTAAACCTATCAAATCACGTCCGATTGACCTCAAATTTTGCACACAAGTCATATTTGATATTACGGACCTACTCCAACTTCCGGAATTCGATTCCGACCCCGATATCAAAGAGTCAACTCCCCGGTCAAACTTTCCAAAAACTTCAACTTTCTATCTTTAGCCAAATGGCTTCAAAATGGTCTACGGACCTCCGAATTCAGTTCCGATTGCGCCCCCAACTCCAGTATCACTATACGGAACTATTCACAGTCTCGGAATTCCAAACGGACTTTGATAACACTTAAATACTCTTCAAGCCAAACTTATAGAATTTCTTCTAAAATGCTTACTTCCACAATAGGCGCCAAAACGCTCCCGGGTTATCCAAAACCC
>MU731904.1:0-11964 GCA_026770625.1 Nicotiana glauca
ACATGCAGTAATCAGATAAAGCGTTTACTTATAGAAAAGAAGCAAACAAGAGACAGGATTAGAGCAATTGCTCACACCATTTTCAGGAGATGCCGGGCTTGTGAAGACATGACCCATACTACTTTTGTCTCAACAGTAATGATCTATGTGAAGCGGACCATGAATGAATTAGAGCAACTTGAAAGGGATTTGGAACCTAGGCCCGCGGCAAGGCCGAACGATGTCCCGCGGGCACCCATATTTGAAGCTTTAGAATATGCATAGTTCGTGTCTGTATTTTTCTGTTTTGGGTCTGTTGTCTGTTTGTCCATTGTCTTTGCACGTCAAAGTATGTCTGTAGTGTTGGAGTTTGTATTTGGTCTTAGCTTGCGCCTGTTATTTTCTTTCTGCAAAAGTGTTTTAGCTTGTAATAGTTTGTTTTAGTAATGAAAAATTGAAAATTTCAAAAAAAAACGTTTCTTTATTTTTCTTGCATTTGTTTGTCACGAACTACGCTGGTCTGATTCATGCGGGGCCGTGATACGTAGGCAATCTTCATCAGATTCGACCATAACCTTAAATAAGAGAAAAGGTTTGTAAAGTAAAATAAAAGAATGCAAGGGAAAGATAAAAAAAGAAAAAAAAGAAAAGAAAAAAGGGAGCGTAAAGAGAAGCCGGAATGACGCATGCAACCAATGCAAAACATGTAGAAACCCACTTAACTGTATAGGTGCATCACACCCCAACGTGAGGTTACCTATCTGTTATTTGTTTCAAACTAACTGTTTGCTTGCTGCTACAACCAGGTTTTATAGAAAGGTGGTTGGTTTTGTGGTAGTATGGCCTCACATTCATACTTTACGAGGTCGAAAGGAAGTGTTCAGCCACCCGTCACAAAGTCGAAAGTAAGTGTTCACACTTACTTCACAAGGTCGAAAGGGAGTGTAGAAATGTCTTCAGAAATNTCCTGCGTCTCCGCATGTTGGAGATGTTGGATGACTAGAGCAATGGAAAAGAGCCGCCAAGTGTGATCCCTGGATTCCCCGAGCTATTTTTAGGGCAAGTGGGACTTCCAACGTCCCCGTAAGTTATCCAACTACCCCATTCGGGTATCCTACCATTTCGGCTCACTTCGCTGGATCACCCTTTGAGTCTTATCCCCGGGTGTCAGCGACAGACATGGGTACGAACATATTCACGGCACTGCCTTGTCCAACTACGGCACAACCCGCTATACACATGCCTAATTTTGACTCATCTTCATTCACATTCCAAGCACCATCTTTCTCATTGGAACCTACCCGGTTTACCACCAACGCTTACCCTCAGCAGCCTCGATACAAGCTTACTCCTGGGCAAGACCAAAATCCCAGATCACCCGAGCAGGATGAGATGGCTAAGAGAATGAGAAGCCTCGAACAAAACTTAAAGAACATGCAAGGGTTGAGCGGGCAGAAGAGTGTCTCCTATGCAGATTTGTGTATGTTCCTGCATGCCTATTTTCCGTCAGGGTTCAAAACACCAAAATTTGAAAAGTATGACGGCCACGGTGACCCCATTGCTCATTTGAAGAAGTACTGCAATCAGTTACGGGGAGTCGGTGGCAGAGAAGAATTGTTGATGTCATATTTCGGGGAAATCCTAATCGGCATTGCTTCTGAGTGGTTTATGGACCAAGACATCTCACGTTGGCATAGCTGGGATGATCTTGCCCCAGACTTTGTTCGACAGTTCCAATACAACATAGACATTGCGTCGGATAGGAATTCTCTGACAAATCAAAAGAAGAAATCCTCAGAAAATTTCAGAGAATACGCAATTAAGTGGCGCGAACAAGCTTCAAGAGTGAAACCTCCAATGGATAAGATAGAGATGGTCATTGTCTTCCTGCAAGCCCAAGAGCCCGATTACTTCCAGAATATGATGTCGGCCATAGGAAAGCCTTTTGCATAAGCAATTAAAATCGGGGAAATGGTAGAAAATGGCCTGAAAACGGGTAGAATTTTGAGCCAGGCAGCCATAAGAGCAACCTCCCAAGCCATCCAAGGTGGGTCCAGAGGAATAGCAAGGGGAAAGAAAAAGGAAGAGACGTCCATGGCAGCGTCAGGAGTAAGAGAATATCGTAACCCCAGGCCCCATTTTCCAGAAAGAACCCCACAACACTACTACCCCCACCAAGATATGGCCTATGATCCTCAGCCTTACATGGTCATGAATGCTCAACCTTATGGCCGACCACCGCAACAAGCCAACCCTAACCAAGCTCCACCTCCCAGAAACTAACCTCCTTACCGAAACCATTATAATCCCTAACCATCCCAGAATAACTTCCGTCCTCAGGAACCACCCATAAGACAAACTTTTACACCCATTGGTGAACCATATTCTACCCTATTCCCAAAGTTTGTCCAAATGGGTTTCCTGCAGCCAGTCCCTCAAAACAAGACAAAATCCAGCATCGCCTGCTTACAGAGCCGGTGTCAGGTGTGCTTATCATTCGGGAGCGAAAGGGCATGATACCAATGATTGTTGGACCCTAAAAAGGGCAGTGGAGAACTTGATAGAAGAAGGGAAAATAGTGTTAAGGGACGAGGAGGTCCCGAATGTGACTAACAATCCGTTGCCCGCTCACAATAATGGGCCAGTGATTGGGATGATCTGTGAGGACAAAGAGTTCGATCCCACCTTGAAAGCTATAATTGCCATTGTTGATGCGAAAGAAAGCCTACAGCAACCTCGAAGCAAGAGAAATGGGAAAAGAAGACTAAAACTATCAAGGTTGAGCTCGAAAAGAAGGTTGAAACGAAGACAGAGACGAGGGTGCCTCCGAAAAATGCAGTTCTCTATATTCCACGAGGTCGCTCAGAGAAGTCGTAGAGATGCAAAATGAAAAAGGGAATACCGATGTATGTGCAGAAAGGAGCCTATGTGGTCCGGGGGGCGATTAAACCGCCTCGGATGAATGATCCAGTGGTTATCGGACGCGTGCCACAGAAGCCAATAATGGACCCGTCTGCGGTGCCATGGAATTATCAACGGACGTTGGTTACATACAAAGGCAAAGAAATCACAGGAGAACTTCCGGGAAATACTTCTGCTGGAAAATATTCAGACATACAAGAAGTGAACAATGCCACACGGAAGCGTTTCCCGCCCAAGAAGCCTGTGAGCGCTGAAGAAGCAGAGGCTTTCTTCCAGAAAATGAAGATGCCTGATTTTGAAGAGGTGGATCAGTTGCACAAGTGCCCTGAACAAGTGTCTATGCTATCTTTGCTAATGAGGTCCGCCGAGCATCAGAAGATCTTGCTGAAAACCTTGAATGAAGCGTATGTACCGGCTGAGACTTCAGTCGAACAACTTGAAAGAATGACGGAAAGGTTCTTTGTAGTTAATCAAATTTCTTTTAGTAAGAACGATTTGCCTCCGGAGGGAGCGGCTCACAACAAGGCCTTACATCTGACAGTCAAGTGTGAAGACTACTACGTCAAACGAGTAATGTTGGATGGGGGTTCGGGTGTTGACATTTGCCCGCTCTCCACGCTGCAGAGAATGGAAATTGGGACCGGAAGGATTCTCCCCAATAATGTCTGCGTAAGAGCTTTTGATGGCATCAAGAGGGATACCCTTGGAGAAATAGACCTGATATTGACTATCGGGCCAGTGGATTTTGAAGTAACTTTCTAGGTGCTGAATATGGACACGTCTTACAACTTTCTCCTCGGAAGACCTTGGATTCATGCTGCAGGGGCTGTACCCTCCACTCTCCACCAAATGGTGAAGTTCGAATATGAATATCGGGAAATTATGGCCCACGGAGAAGACGAACAGTCTATTTATCGGGACCCATCCATCCCATGTCTCGAAGCAAGAGAGGGAAGTAAGCACATAGTTTATCAGGCTTTCGAAGTTGTATTGGCAGAGCAGTATGAAGAAGGGAGACCTTGCCCCCAACCTTTCTTGTCCAATGCCTCAAACATGGTTGCTAAAGAAATGATCCGACGGGGATTCAAACCGGGAAAAGGACTTGGAAAATCATTGCAAGGAATAACTGAACCTATCACCTTGCCTCCCACTAAGAAACTCTTTGGGATAGGTTTCCACCCTACTCCAAAAGATGAAGATTGGGCAAAGAAGAGAAAAAATGAGGGATGGAAGTTGCCTCAACCATTGCCACGTTTGTGCGAAACTTTCGTCAGACCAAAGTACACTGAAGAAGAAGATGATGAGGCCTTTACAGCCGCAGAGATTGAGGAAATATGTGGGGCGATGAGAGAAATGCTTTACGAAACCCACATGGTTCAGCTGGGAGAAGGCACAAGCACCGCTGAAGTGCTATACATGGGGCCAAATGCTAAGCTTCAAAATTGGGAGGCTACATCGTTCCCAGTCAGGCGGGAGTCCGGGTAGACTTGTCCTGCCACTTTTCCTGCATCACGAGTTATCCCAGGGTGTAACTCAGATGTTTTCTTTAGTTTCCTGTTTTTAATTTTCTAAAATCTAAACCCTGTTATCTTCCCAATTCCAAAGAATAAAATCAGTATTTCATCATTTTATTTTTCTTTATCCTTTCTGATTTTTGCTATTTTTCTTTTATCTTTTCTTTTTAGTTATAATAATGCGGCTTTAAATAACATGACATGCTTGTGGACTTCACACCCAGATCAAAACACACTGTCTAATTGTGAAATAATGAACCAAGAATCGAAATATGATGAAGAATAGGCTTTTAGCGAAATAAATCGAGAACTGGAACACTTTGAGAATAAACCTAAACCGAATTTGAATGACACAGAACCGGTTAATTTGGGAACTTCTGAAGAAATCCGAGAGACCAAAATAAGCATTCACACAGATGAGAAAACACGAGATGCAATAATTCAACTCTTGTTTGAGTTTAAAGATGTATTCGCTTGGTCATACGATGACATGCCAGGACTAAGTGTTGATCTAGTGGTGCATAAATTGCCAATCTACCCTGATTTTCCCCCAGTTCAACAGAAACAGAGGAAGTTCAAGACTGATATCAGTGATAAGATCAAAGAAGAAATCACAAAACAGTTGAAAACAGGGGTAATCTGGGTGGTCCAGTATACTATGTGGTTGGCTAATGTAGTTCCTGTGCCGAAGAAAGATGGGAAAACTCGGGTGTGTGTGGATTACCGAGATTTGAATAGGGCAAGTCCCAAAGACAATTTCCCCCTGCCAACATCCACATCCTCGTTGATAACTGCGCCAAACATGAGATACGGTCTTTCGTGGATTGTTACGCAGGATATCACCAGGTGTTGATGGATGAGGAAGATGCCGAGAAAACCGCTTTCACTACACCTTGGGGTACTTACTGTTATCGGGTTATGCCGTTCGGTTTGAAGAACGTCGGGGCAACATACATGAGAGCCATGACTGCTATTTTTCATGATATGATGCATCAAGAGATAGAGGTGTATGTAGACGACGTGATCATAAAGTCCAGAACTCAGGACGATCATGTTCGAGACTTGAGGAAATTTTTCGAGAGGCTGCGAAAGTATGATTTGAAGCTGAATCCGGCTAAATGCGCCTTCAGAGTCCCATCGGGCAAGCTTCTGGGTTTCATAGTAAGCAGAAGAGGTATCGAGTTAGATCCGACAAAGATAAAGGCTATCCGAGATCTACCTCCTCCAAGAACAAAGAAAGATGTGATGAGTCTATTGGGTAGGTTAAACTATATCAACCGGTTCATTGCTCAACTGAGTAGCATATTTGAGCCCATATTCAAGCTATTAAGGAAAGATGCAGCAATCATATGGACAGCTGAGTGCCAGGAGGCCTTCGACAAGATCAAAGAATATCTTTCAAATCCTCCAGTTTTGGTCCCGCCAGAGCCTGAGAGACCCATGTTCTTGTATCTGACGGTCTTAGAAAGTTCTTTCGGTTGTGTCCTCGGACAGCATGACATAACTGGAAAGAAAGAGTAGGTGATCATTACTTGAGCAAGAAGTTCACCGATTATGAAGTCAAATACACTTTGTTTGAAAGGACGTGTTGTGCTTTGACATGGGTCGCTCAAAAGTTGAGACATTATCTTCAAGCTCATACTACTTACCTCATAACCAGGTTGGATCCTTTGAGGTACATATTCCAGAAACCAATGCCTACGGGGAGATTGGAAAAGTGGCAAATCTTGCTTACTGAATTCGACATAGTCTATGTCACTCGCACGGCAATGAAAGCCCAGGCATTGGCGGATCATTTGGCTGAAAACCCAGTTGACGAGGAATACCAACCATTGAGTACTTATTTTCCAGATGAAGAGGTGAAGACGATAGAAGTAATCCCTGAGGATGCTCATGCTTGGAAAATGTTCTTTGATGGGGCCGTAAACGCCAAAGGTGTAGGAATTGGGGCAATCTTGATCTCACCCACTGGTAAACACTATCCGGCTACAGCTAGGCTCTGTTTCTTTTGTACGAATAACACGGCAGAATATGAAGCCTGCATCATGGGCATGAATATGGCAATTGATCAGGATGTTGAAGATTTGCTGATCATGGGAGATTCTGATCTGATTATCCGGCAAGCCCATGGTGAATGGGAAACTCGAGATGTCAAGCTTATTCCTTACCAACAGCGCGTGGAAGATCTCGGCAAGCGATTCAAATCAATAGAGTTCAGGTACATCCCGCGGTGTCACAATGAACTAGCCGATGCACTTGCCACTTTAGCTTTAATGTTACCTTATCCAGGCAATGCCCACATAGATCCCTTGGAAATCCAAATCAGGGAAAGACACGGTTACTGTAATGTAATCGAGGCAAAACCAGATATCCAGCCATGGTACCATGATGTTAAGAGGTTTTTGAAAATACAAGAATACCCCGAACATGCTACTGGAGATCAAAAGAGAACTATTAGGCGGCATGCGAGTGGTTTCTTTTTGAGAAGCGAGGTCTTGTATAAAAGAACCCCGGATCTTAACTTGTTAAGATGTGTTGACGCCGAGGAAGCAGGAAGAATCATGCATGAAGTACATGCAGGAGTGTGTGAACCTCATATAAACGGGTATGTCTTGGCAAAGAAAATCCTTCGAGCCAGGTATTATTGGATAACTATGGATAAAGATTGCTTCAGCTTCGTCCGGAAATGCCATCAGTGTCAGGTGCATGGAGATCTGATTCATGCACCTCCAACAGAGCTACATCATATGTTAGCACCTTGGCCTTTTGTCGCCTGGGGTATGGACTTCATTGGTCCGATTGAGCCAAAAGCATCTAATGGGCACAGATTCATATTGGTTGTTATTGATTACTTCACAAAATGGGTCGAAGCTATCACTCTCAAAGCGGTCACTAAGAAAGTTGTAGTGGATTTTGTACATTCGAACCTTATCTATCATTTCGGCATTCCCGCAACCATTATCACAGATAATTCTGCGAACCTGAACAGTCGTTTGATGGAGGAGGTATGCGAATAATTCAAAATAACGCATAGGAACTCCACTCCTTATCGGCCCAAAGCCAATGGCGTCGTTAAAACAGAAAACAAAAACATCAAGAAGATTTTGAGAAAGACAATCCAGAGTTCCAGACAGTGGCATGAACAATTGCCTTTCGCCTTACTAGGATATCGCACGATAGTGCGCACATCAGTAGGAGCAACCCCGTACTTGTTGGTTTATGGGACTGAGGCCGTGATACCGGCAGAGGTAGAAATTCCTTCGCTCCGGGCCATTGTTGAAGCAAAAATTGAAGATAGTGAATGGGTTAAAACTCGATTGGAGCAGTTGACTTTAATTGACGAAAAGCGAATAGTTGCGGTCTGTCACGGGCAGTTGTACCAACAAAGAATGGCCCGTGCTTACAACAAGAAAGTGCGACCCAGGAATTTTGAAGTCGGTCAGCTAGTGTTAAGGCGCATTCTGCCCCATCACCAGGAAGCAAAAGGAAAATTTGCTCCTAATTGGAAGGGTCTGTACATCATCAGGAAGATATTGCCAAGAGGAGCGTTATATCTGGGTGATATTGAAGGAAATGATCCTGAAACAGTTGTGAATGCGGACGTAGTCAAAAGATACTATGTCTGAGTCTTCTTCGGTGATGTCTTTGTGCATTTGAGATGATGAAGGCTTTTACGCCTGCTACCCAAACACTATCAGCCCTTTTGCAAGCCCTTTTGAGCCGGTTACATTCCTTTGGCTACCCTCTTTGGAATCCAAAAGCACCGTTGAAACAAAAAAAAACAAATGATTTGTTTGAACTACGTCTGACTTGATTCCAAAAGGATACGTAGGCAGCCTCCCTCTGGGGTTCAGTAACACCACACCAAAAATCCAATTTTCCCCGAAGTTGAAACTGGGGCAGATTTTATAATAGTTCGACCATGAGCTCACCAAATGATTCCAAAGTTGTAATCCCGTCCATAATTCTTTTTACCCAAAACCAAGTGCAAGTCCTTCGGATCAATTGCCAAAGGCGGGGGAAACTAAGAAATATCATTGTTGAAAGCCGATGCATTCTAAATTGAGAGAAATAAATGAGAGAGTCTTATCGGTGAAAACCTTCGGGCACCATGAGGCGATGGGAGTTAGAGAAACCAAAAATGAGAGAGCCTGTTTAGTGAAAACTCGTAAAGAGCACTATCGGGTGATGGTGAGAAGAGAAATGAGAGAGGTCGATTAGCGAAAACCCGCAAAAAGGCGTTGTTGGCCGAAAAGAGGATTTCACCACTAAAGGTCCTAGCAGGGTTCCCTGGTTTGGAAACATAGATCTGTTTGGTTTATGAGAAAATGCAAGTTCGTGAGGATCGGGCATCCGGTCCAAGAAGCATGTCATGTCAGTTTGAAGCCAGCATGCACCCCAGATAAGTCCTTTTTTTTCCCCGAAAGGGACGCTTCTATTATAAATTCATTTTTTTGATCTTTGTGTTACCTTTCTTTGAATCCCTTTCGGCTTAACCCTAAATTCTGAAACTTGTTACGAAGAAAAGGTGGCAGGACCGGTTTCACAGAGTTCCATCTGGCAAGAGGTGAAGAAAATACCCAGCCTCAGTGGTGCGTCAGTCCAATCCCGACTGATCATGATGTTTGATTACCTCCAAAGTAAAGACATTGGAAAAGAAAAAAAGTCAAAGGCAAGGGTTTCAAAAGCAGAATGAGGTGGAAGAACCAAACCCTTACATGGGCGAATCATCATGAAATCCTGAAATTTGAGGCTTATCAGTTTGAAAGGGGGTCGCCCTCAAAGCCAATCAATGGCAAAGTTCTCAACAGAAATGAGGCCGGGATCAAGCAATTGAGATGATCAGGGCCGCCAAACCAACCACCGTTTAAAAATAACAATTGTTCTTTGTTTGGAAAATTGAAATAGGTGCCATCTAAAGCAACCATGCAAGAAGCAGGTGCAGCCCAAAAGAAAGAAAAGCGCGCAAGTGCTGAAGCAGCTTTGCAGCAAATAATCGATGCAAAAGGGAAGTTTCCTCCAAGTTCTTTCCTGCTTTTTATCAAAACAAAAAAAAAGATAACAAAAGAATAAAATCCCAAAAGAAGATATTTTAGAATTCCCAATACCAACTTGGTACTTCCTTAGCCAACATTAGGGCTCCAATCCCTGAATTGAGCATTTTCCTTAGCCGATATTAGGGTCCCAATCCCTGAATTGAGCACTTTTTCCTTTAGCCGACATTAGGGCTCCAATCCCTGAGTTGAGCGTTTTCCTTAGCCAATATTAGGGCTCCAATCCCTGAGTTGAGCGTTTTCCTTAGCCAATATTAGGGCTCCAATCCCTGAATTGAGCATTTTCCTTAGCCGATATTAGGGTTCCAATCCCTGAATTGAGCGTTTTTCCTTAGCCAACATTAGGGCTCCAATCCCTGAGTTGAGCGTTTTCCTTAGCCAACATTTAGGGCTCAAATCCCTGAGTTGAGCCACTTTCCCTTAGCCAACATTAGGGCTCCAATCCCTGAGTTGAGCGACTTTCCTTAGCCGACATTAGGGCTCTCATCCCTGAGTCGAGCAAATTTCCTTAACCAACATTAGGGCTCCAATCCCTGAGTTGAGCAAGTTTTCCTTAGCCAACATTAGGGCTTCAATCTCTGAGTTGAGCGATTTTCCTTTAGCCAATATTAGGGTTCCAATCCCTGAGTTGAGCGAGTTTCCTTTAGCCGACATTAGGGCTCCAATCCCTGAGTTGAGCAAGTTTTCCTTAGCCGACATTAGGGCTCCAATCCCTGAGTAGAGCAAGTTTTCCTTAGCCGACATTAGGGCTCCAATCCCTGAGTTGAGCGATTTTTTCTTTAGCCAATATTAGGGCTCCAATCCCTAAGTTGGGAGTTTTTTCTTTAGCCAATGTTAGGCCTCCAATCCCTGAGTTGAGCGATTTTCCTTTAGCCAACATTAGGGCTCCAATCCCTGAGTTGAGAAATTTTTCTTTAGCCAATATTAGGGCTCCAATCCCTGAGTTGAGCGAGTTTCCTTTAGCCAACATTAGGACTCCAATCCCTGAGTTGAGCAAGTTTCCTTTAGCCAACATTAAGGGCTCCAATCCCTGAGTTGAGCAAGTTTTCCTTAGCCGACATTAGGGCTCCAATCCCTGAGTTGAGCACTTTCTCTATTGCAAACATTAGGGCTCCAATCCCTGAGTTGCGCCTTTTAGATTTGGGGTTTCCAATCCCCTCATCAATTCCATAGATTTTTATGGCAAATAACTCACAAAATTTTCCTAGTGAAACTGGGGAAGAAAAATTTCGTTCGTTTGTTTATTTTGTTGTCTGAGCAGGTTTGACCTCGAGGCACAGGGATCGAGGTGACATACGGAGTGAGTCTCAATCCAGAATAAAGAAAAGAATAAAATAACAAAAAACAAAAGAAGATGAGCTCAAATACTGGAGCAAAGAAAGGTGCGGATAGCTCGAAATCTGATTTGAAGTCACGAGTTGCACCAATCCCGCTTCGCTCAATGCTGCAGAAATAAACAAGCACCTACAACTTGCGAGCATCAAGATTCAGATCGAAGTCTACAAGCAAAATTAGCTAAGACTCAAGATCAAGTTTCGAAAGAATTATAGATAGGAATCTTGTAACTCATAGCTGATAGGCATAGCTGGCTTAGCTTCAATTTTCCATTTGGTATAATAAGGAGGTCAGTAAGCAGTAGCAGCAGCAACAACTGCAATAACAGTGAAACCACAGTTTCACGGTAGTCCCAGCTACCGAAACTTCCCGAACTACATTGACCTGATTCCCTTTTAGCCAGGGATATGTAGGAGGCCTCCCGAAACAAAGGCTCGGTCAAACTCTTTCAAAACTGCTTCACACGGGGTACTCAAACGGGCAAAAATCGCTCGTATCCGCTCATTTATCTTTGCGCGAAAACTCTTCGTATTTCCGGGCAAAGAGGGGCAGCTGTGAGCACGTGATTTTTGCCCTATATGAGAATTACCCCCAAAGAATTCAAAATAAAATAGTTTTGTGTTCTGTGTGATTTTGTGGATTTTTTTTTTGTATTATTTTTTCTCTTATTGTTTGCATTTGTCTGTGCGTGTTTATTTGTTAAATTAATAAAAAATACAAAAAAAAATATATGTGTTGCATTTGTATTTAGGATTTATTAGGAGTATTTAAGTTTGTTTACATAGATGAAAAATCACAAAAAAATAATGTACTTTGCATTTTTAGCATTTAAAGGTCTAGTTGTATGATTTTATTTTTAAATTTGTATTTAATCATATGTAACAATTGTTATTAGGAGTTAATTAGTATTTTTATGTAGTTTATAATTTAATTTAGAATTTTAGCTTTAGTAATTTGGAAATAAGGAGAATGAAAATAAAGAGAAAATTGGACTGGGCTGTCCAAAATTTGATGAAATGCAGGCCCAAATCACCCCTATACCCGGTCCAATGTAATCAGACTCAGAGATGGGCGAAACGACGTAGTATGATGTTGAAACTACGTTGTTTCGTCGCCTGGGATCTCAGCCAACCATTCCTCTCAATCCAACGGTTGAGATC
>MU731904.1:19941-30233 GCA_026770625.1 Nicotiana glauca
ATAGATATTTTGGTAGGGTCTCCTCTGTAACGGTACTACTACAAACCTGTCATACAGCAAACCCAAGAATACAAATCCACACAGGGCCACAATCATCAATAACACCAATAGCCTTACACGACCAATAACAGTAACTAACATAAGAATCTAGTATCATATACGAACCTAAAGGTTGTGATGTCTTAGTCCGATCCTCCTCCGGAAGCGGAAACAAGTGAAGATACCTAGACTTAATGTCTTCTTCAACTTACCAATTTTTCTCCTCCACATTCTTTTTTCTCCAAAGTACTTTAATTGAAGCTACACCCTTATTTCTCAATCTCCGAACTTGTCTATTTGGTATAGCAATGGGAGCTTCCTCAATTGATAGCTGCTTTGTGAACTAAACATCATCAACTGGAATGACTCTAGAAGGATCTCTGATACACTTACGGAGCATATACACTTGAAATAGTGGATGTACGGACTCCAAGTTGGAAGGTAAGTCTAACTTATATACTACCTGGCCTAATCTGCGTCTGATCTTATAAGGTTCAATTTACCGAGGGCTAAGCTTTCCTTTCTTACCGAATATCATAATGCCTTTCATCGGTGATACCTTTAGGAATATCCAGTCGTCTACCTGAAACTCCAAGTCTCGGCATTGATTATCTGCATAGGACCTCTGACGACTTTGAGCTGTTAATAGCCTTTCCTGTATAAGCTTAATCTTCTCAACTGCATGTTGTACCAACTCTGTTCCTACTAAATTAGTTTCCCCAACATCGAACCATGAGATAGGTGACCTACACTTTCATCCGTAAAGTGTTTCGTATGGAACCATCTGAATGCTAGAATGATAGCTATTATTATATGCGAACTCAATAAGCGGAAGATGATCATTCCATCTATCCCTGAAGTTTATCACACAAGACCGTAGCATATCCTCAAGTGTCTGAATAGTACGCTCAGCATGATCGTCTGTCTGGGATCAAATGTTGTACTAAGACTTACTTGAGTCCCCAATCTTTTTTGGAAGGACCTCCAGATATCTATAAATTAAGTACATCTATTTGAGATAATAGATATAGGGACACCATGAAGTCGTACTATATCCTTAATGTAAAGCCTTACATAATTCTTTGCTGAATACATAGTCCTGACATGCAAAAAATGTGCTGATTTTGTAAGTCTATCAATGATCACCCTTATAGAATTGAACTTACACTGGGTACGAGGTAAGAGTATGATGAAATCCATATTAATTACTTTCCATTTATAAGTCAGGATCTCTATAGCATGCAATAATCCACCGGGTTTCTAATGCTCAATCTTAACTTGCTGACAATTTAGGCACTGAGCAACAAACTCTGCTATATCCTTCTTCATTTTTTCCCACCAGTGTATTTCCCTGATATCATGATACATCTTCGTCTCTCATGGATGAACAGAATAACGAGAATAGTGAGTTTCTCCCATTATATGCTAGCGTAGCCTTACCATATTAAGAACACTCAATCGACCTCGATATTTAAAGACTCCATCTTCTGTAATCTTAAATGGTGTCTTCTCCTTTTGAGGGGATGTATCTCTATAATGAGCTATCACATGATCCTAATACTGGTATTCCTTCACTTTAGTTACTAAAGAGGATATTGTCGTGTCCTGAATAGTAACTCTGGTATCACCTGAATCCAGTAATCGAACTCCAAGACTAGCTAGCTGATGAATCTCATGGGCTATATCACTCTTATTTGGTTGTAAATATGATAGGCTACCTATAGATATACGATTTATGGTGTTGCCTACTACATTCCCTTTCCCTGGATGGAATAAAATATTAACATCATAGTCTTTCATTAGCTCTAACTATCTCCTTTGACATAAGTTCAATTCCTTTTGCTTGAAGATATACAAAAGTCTTTTATGATCCGTATAGATATGAACATGTATGCCATAAAAATAGTTCCTCCACATCTTTAGTGCATAAATCATTGTAGCTAACTCTAAATCATGGGTCGGGGAATTCTTCTCGTGCTTTTTTAGTTGTCTAGAAGCATAAGAAACAACCTTACCATGTTGCATCAATACACAACCCAATCCATGACCGAAGCATCACTACAGATAGAATAACCATCAATCCTCTCTAGAAGTGTTAGAACCGGTGTTGAAGTAAATATGTCCTTCAATGCCTGGAAACTCCGCTCACAAGCATCATTCCAGTGAAACTTAGTTGCCTTCTGAGTCAATTTTGTCAATGGTATTGAAAGAGAAGAAAATTCCTCTACAAATCTCCTGTAATAACCTGCCAAACCTAGGAAGCTACGAACCTCCATTGCTATCGTGGGTCTAGGCCAAGTCTTCACTGCCTTAATCTTTTGTGTATCAACCCGGATATCCTCACCTGAAATAATATGCCCAAGGAAAGATATAAAATTCAACCAGAATTCACATTTAGAAAACTTTTTATAGAACTTCATTTCTTGTAGAACTCTGAGCACAGTACGCAAATGATATGCATGCTCAGCCTCTAAACGGGAGTAAACCAAAATATATCTATAAATAATGAATAGATCTACAAAGGATATGAACACGTGTTTCATGAAGTCCATGAATATTGATGGGGCGTTGGTCAACCCGAACGACATAATACGAAACTCAAAGTGCTCATATTTGGTCCTGCATGTTTCCTCGGAATATCTTTATCTTTAACCTTTGCATGATGGTACCCAGACCTCAAGTCTATCTTTGAAAAATACTTGGCACCTTTCTACTAATCAAATGAATCATCAATCCTCGGGAGTGGGTAATTATTATTGATGACGCTTTGTTCAATTGTATGTAATCAATACATACCCGCAAGGAACCATTTTTATTTCTCACAAATAACATAGGTGCTTCCCACAGTGATGTACTGGGTCTGATAAAGCCTTTTTCAAGAAAATCCCTCAGCTGTTCTTTCAACTCTCTCAGCTCTGCAGGAGCCATTCTATAAGAAGGAATAGATATCGGCTGAGTATCTGGTAATATGTCAATAGAAAACTCAATCTCCCGCTCTGTCGGAAGGCCTAAAGCTCATCGGGAAAAAATAGTGGGAAACTCATTAACCATCGGGATAGACTAAAGGGTCGACTCTACTTTCACATCATGTACCCAAACTAAGTAATAAATGTAGCCCTTTTCTCATCATCTTCCTTGCCTTGAGATAGGAAATAAACCTACATCTCAGCAATGGAGTATTACCTTTCCCATCCAAAATTGGCTCCCCTAGAAATTGGAACTGAACCATCGTTGATCTACAATCAACGTTAGCATAACAGAAGCTAACCAATCCATACCCATTATAACATTGAATTTCACCATATCTAACTTAATCAGGTTTGCTACTATAGAACGACTATGAAATACTACTATACAATCTTTGTATACCCATCTAGCTATCACTAGATCCCCAACCGTTTTAGACACCTCAAAGGTTAAATCAACTCAGGTTCTATCCCAAACTTACTAGAAAACGACGGAGATAAGGTAGAACCTGGATCAATCAATGAATATACATCCTATAAGGAGACTAATAATATACATGTAACAACATCAAGTGACGACTCTTGATCATGTCAATCCGCTAATGCATAAATGCGGTTCTGAGGATCAGTCGAGCTAGATACTCTACTTCTGCCTCTACCACGATCGGCTAGTGCCTGTGAACCTTGCCCGGGGGAGAACTAATGATGACGAACTAGCTACAGATCCCGTTGGCTGAACTATACCTGCACCACCTCTCGCCGGACAATCTCTCATAATGTGGCCTAGATAATCACAAGTATAACAAACACCCAACCAGACAAGGCATTGTCCGGCATACTGCTTACGACACTAAGCACATCGTGGCAAGGGCAACCTCATCTGACTTGACTCATCCTTATACTGAGAACTAGACGCTCTATAAATCTAACTGGGTCTTGAATATGTGGAATGATCAAATATCCTACCAGCAAACTGAGGGGGTGTACTAGCCGATACTGGTCTAGATACCTCAGGTACCGCTGTCTCTGACCATCTCGTAGCTCACCAGAAGGACCTGAAGATCTTGCTCTCTTACTCTAGCCCCTATTGTGCTCACGATCGGTCCTCTACTTCTGCTTACGCTCCTCTACACCCTGATTGTATGCCTGAATACTAGAAATATCCATGCCTGGCTGTAGTGAGACCGACATACAGTTATTAAGCAGGTGCGGATCCAACCCCATCACGAACCGATGAACCCGATCCTCCATATTAGCTACAATAGTAGGAGAATACCTATCCAAAGAATAAAACTGAAGGTACTCCCGAACACTCATATTACCCTACCGTAGGGTCAAGAACCTTCAAATCTAATTTGTCTAAGCTCTGATGGAAAATAATAACGAAGAAAAGCCTCTATAAACTCCTGCCATACTGTTGGAAAGGCATCCACAACTTTGGACAACTCCCAAGACTCGAACCAATTACTGCAACATCCTGAAGTCTATAGGAAGCTAGCTCAACTAACCCAGTCGTAGTGTCCTTCATTACCCTCAAAGTCCTCTACATCATATCGATAAAAACGTGAGGGTCCTCGTTTGAATCTACTTCAGTGAATAGTAAAGAATCCAAATTAATGAAATCATGAACCCTCACAATGATGGCCCTGTCTTTATGACCAATACCTACTTCCTGGCACCAAGCCTGTGTGGCCACTAGTCGAGTCAGTCGGTGAATAGCATATCTCATTTCCTGATCCAGTGCATCTGGCTGAGGAGCTTGGGGTACGAGGGTGGGCGTTGGAGCCGGTGCCCCTCGGATATCCTCTTGAGAGGGAGGGACATTTAAAGTCTAAGATGGAGTCTCACTCTAAGACTCTCCCCGAGCCTTGGTAACTCGCGGCGCTTGACTCGTACTCTCATCAGCCATGGACTTGCCCTTTGGGGTGGCTATAGCCTTCTTAAGCACTGAAAACATAACATTTCGTTAGGAAAAATAATCATTATACCGCACGGTATATGATAAGAAGGGAAGATAACATCCTATATGTCCTGTAGCCTCCTTTGTATTAGTATGGCACACAACACACTCATAAACAAGCTCTACTAGACACGGCATGTAGACAACCCTAGGACAGAGCTGCTTTGATACCACTTTTGTCACGACACAAATTTATAGGCCATGAAGAGTGCCCGAGTCCTACCTGTAGAACACCCCTAAGCATACGTCTAAGATATAAACATGAAATAGGGGTAGTTCATGCATAACATCTTTCAATAAACTGTTGAATCATGTGAATAACATATGTTAGGAAACATGTCCAAAATACATACACACACACATACACGTGCGCGCGCGCGCACACACACACACACACACACACACATATATATATATATATATATATATATATATATATATATATATATATATATATATATATATATATATATATATATATATATATATATATATATATATACTGTAGAGCGAGCCAACAAGGCTATTATGGACAACTATACATCAAAATAGAAGTCGATAAGGCCACATACTATCCAACTATAAGACCTCTAATAGAGGGTACAATTGTATAAAGGATGGTACTAGGCCCTACCATAACCATATATGTATACAAAAATATCGTACCAAAACCTAATAACAGTCCGGATCAAATAGTTCATGCCAACTCTCGCTGAGCAAGGACCCTAAGAAGGGGGACCGTCTGTCTACCTGAACCTGCGGGCATGAAACGCAAGTCCCCCAAGCAATAGGGGCATCAGTACAAATAATGTACCGAGTATGTAAAGCATAAAAATTAGTATATAAAAGACATGAAAGAAATATGTAGTAAAAGACTCAACATGTAAGTCTGAATAGCTCTGTAAATCATGAAACACTTATAATATTATGAATATACATATAAATGCCATATCATGCATAGGCATATGTGTACATAACATCGTCAAGCCTCTAAGGGCATCCCATCATATCATCTCGGCCTCAGTGGGTGAAATCATCAATTTATACTTACTAATAAGGTAGTGGTGTATATATAATGTTGTAACATTTCCTCATACCCTATATACATATAATACCCACGTTTATAACGCCATATGATCGTCAGTAAATGTACATGTATAAATGAATGCAATGCATAAGAAGTAAGTCAAAGATCTCTCGTAATTTCATAAGATCAATATGCCTTCGGTTAATATCACGAAATAAATTTTATCAACTTACATATTTTCTAAGACCCATGAAAATACAATATAATAATATTACATATGGTGAATCAACAACATAGGCAGCCCTAGTACTTCTAAGAATAGAGTCATTTGTGACAGTTGCGTGTTTGCTCGTTTCGTTGTATCATATGGAGCATGCCAAAAAGAAAGAAGGGATAGCCTTAACATACATTATAGAAATATGTCCATGACAATGCTAAACTCAGCTCACTGCACCTTAATCTACAACAACAACAACAACAACAATGAAGCTATTGTCAAGCTATGAACTCTCTCATTTATATATCGAAAGTAACTTAATTTGTAACAAAAAGGGCAGCATTTACCCTGATTTTACTGCTTCCTAAAGCCTACTATAGATGAGACAACAATACAATACAATCAACAACTCAAAAATAACCTAACTATAATTTGGGACCTTTAATACAACAAAAACACCCAAATATAACATAACACACTCAATCAACAAGTTATCATAGCCTGAAATTGTAACGACGAGCGACCAGCCCACTAACCTACCACATGTGGCATTTCTCCACGCCCTTTATCCTCCCAAAATCCATAAATTAGCAGCACAAGAGGCCAACACGAGTGGACTACAAAGTAGTCCACTACAAGTGGAATAAATCAAACTCACGACTTCTGATCACCGTCCCGTGAGTTCTAACTATTAGGAAACGAATATATCAACCTTACTTGATATTTAAAAAGCACAAAATACATCAATTAGGTGTTATCTTAACCATGAAGTACCTTTCAAAACTCAAACTACAAAGAAAAAGAGAGGCGGTATAATGATACTTGTGTCGTAGGGATCGTTATAATGTTATTACTTCTTGATTTCGTACCCGAGATGGGTATTCTTTGTTAGTGGTCTATGAAAAAATTAAGAAAAATAAGACTTAAGGCACATATATATATCCACTTTTAAAAAGTCAAAGAGGTGCTAGCTTGGCACCCTAGCATTAGCCCTTCTTCAGATGCTTATATATTTTTATTCGGGTGTCATATGAATGAACGGTTAAGAGTTTCAGAAACTCCATTCCAAGACCTTCAATTTTTTATATAATATGTCCCAAAAATACCTCATATAACATGCAAAATATATTATTCAAAAGCTTCGTTACAAGGCAAATCCTTAGTCGATTTTTCCACAACTTAAATCTAATTTTTTCAAACTTTATATTTTATATTCAAACATCATATATAGTAATATTATGACTTTAAACTCATTTATATTATGATTAACAAGTCTCATATTCATTATACGTCACCTTGGGACGCGTAGGGTATAACAAAACCAAAGCAAGTTTTTGAAGATCAAATGAAGTTAAGAGTTCTCCTGAGAGTAAGGGAAAAGAGAGAAAAAGAGAGCATACAAAAAAAAGAATAAAATAAATGAGAGACAAAAGAAATGATGAGACCCCCTGAGCAAGAAAAAAAGAAGGGAGAGAAAATAAAAAATATTCGTGAGGAAAAAGAAGATGAGGTATAAGAGAGCAAAATAAGCCTATATGCAAAATTCAGAGAGTGTATAAGTGATTATAAATCTAGGTCGCACCTTGTGGTTCTTTTTTATAAGGGATCTTATTTGAGCGCTAATGAACTAACAACTCCTTTGCCTAGTGTTGCTTCTTCTCTTTAGAAGGAATTTAAGGATATCTTTCCTAACGATGTTCCAAATGGATTACCACCAATTAGAGGAATTGAACACCAAATTGATTTTATCCTTACAACGTCTATTTCAAATAGGCCAGCTTATCGAAGCAATTCTAGGAGAAAAAAGAGTTGCAGAGCCAGTGTTTTTAGTGCCAAGACGGAAATTGGCATCTGTGTTGATTTTCGTATCGTTAATAAGATAAAGATAAAGTATCGTCATCTCATACCTAGAATAGATGATATGCTTGATGAATTACGTAGTTCATGCATATTCTTTAAAATTGATCTTAAAAGTGGATATCACCAAATTCGTATGAAACCTGGAGAGACGAACGAAAGATTGTCTTTAAACCTAAACATGGTTTGTATGAATGGATGGTGATGCCTTTTGGATTAAGTAATGCACCTAGAATTTTCATGCGTTTAATGAATTATGTTTTACGTGCTTACATTGAAAATTTTGTTGTGGTTTATTTTGATGACATCCTGATTTATAGAAAGTGCCTTGATGAACATGTAAAGCATTTGAAAATGTGTTTTGGAAGTGCTTAAAAAGGAAAGATTGTATGCTAACTTGAAATAGTGCACATTTTGTATGGATAAGGTAATCTTTCTTGGGTTTATTGTCAGTAGTAAAGGGATTGAGGTAAGTGAGGAAAAGATGAAGGCTATCAAGGTTTGGCCAATGCCAAAATATATGACGGAGGTGCGAAGCTTTCATGGTTTAGCTAGTTTCTACCGAAGGTTTGTTCGAGACTTTAGCTCTATTACAGCACCATTGAATAAGGTCATATATAAGGATAGGGGTTTTACGTGGAGGAAGGAACAAGAGAATGCCTATAATTTGTTGAACGAAAAACTTTGTTCTGCTCCATTATAGCAATTGCTTGATTTTAATAAAACTTTTGAGGTTGATTGTGGTGCATAAAGGATTAGGATAAGAGTTGTGCTAATGCAGGATCAAAAGCCAATTGCATTCTTCAATGAAAAACTTGGAGGAACTACAGTGGATTATCCAACATATGATAAGGAGCTTTATGCGTTGGTGAGGTCGTTGGAGACATGACAACACTACATTTGGCCTAAGGAATTCGTTCTTTGGATAGACCATGAATCTTTGAAGCATTTGAAATACCAAGGAAAGCTCAACTGAAGGCATGCTAAGTGGGTTGAATTTATAGAAGTATTTTCTTACATGATTCAATACAAGCAAGGTAAGAAAAATATAGTTGTCGACGCATTATCTCGTAGGTATACTCTTATATCGACTCTTACTTATAAGTTGTTAGGATTTGAACATATTAAAGAATTTTATGCTAAAGATCATGATTTTTTTCATATATTTGAAATATGTGGAGATACTTATTTTGATAAATATTATAGACATGAAGGCTATTTATTTAGAGAAGGTAAACTATGTATTCTTATGTATTCGATAAGAGAATTACTAGTAAGAGAAGCTCATTCTGGAGGTTTGATAGGGAATTTTGGTGTTCAAAAGACGTTGGACATATTGCATGAACATTTCTTTTGGCCTCATATGCATAGGGACGTCGAACAAATTTGTGTCCAATACATATCATGTAGGCAAGCAAAGTACAAACTCTTGCCTCATGGAGTGTACACACCTTTACCTATACCTAGTGGACCTTAGGTTGATTTATCTATGGACTTCGTGTTAGGACTACCTAGGTCAAAAAAAGGGGTTGGATAGCATATTTATTTTTGTTGACAAATTCTCTAAAATGACTCATTTCATACAAATTCTCTAAAATGACTAATTTGAAATTAGAAAGTAAGTGGCTACAAAAATTATTTAATAAGACCAATAGGCAAATTATTTACAAAATTGAAGTTTACATTTAACAAGTAAATTAACGAAAAAAGAGAAACTAAATTTTCATGCATAATAAATTAATAATACTTCAAAATTCAAATTAATATAACAAACTAAAATATTAAGTATAAATACGTCTAATAATTTTAAAATGACACAAATTGTCTCAAATCAACTTAAAATACGAATTTCTGGAGTATGCTCAAGACAACTCTTGATATGCCTCCTTAAAGAGCATGTGCCACACTTTGGACGAAGATTTAAGAATAGACCACAGTTCTTACACTTTACTTTCTAAGCTTCTTCATTTTCTTCTACCACCTCAGAGTGTTCCCAAACATATGAGCTCACTCTAGAAGTACGGGGCATAATTCAACTTGAAGTCTTGAATTGAGAATTTAAGAAAAATAATATCAAGAGAGAATTGAGAGAGAATTAGAGTAGTAACTAGATAGAGTGAATTGTGAGAAAAAATAAAGAAGAAGGGGGGCTATTTATAGGTTTTAAAAGATTAAAAATATAATTTTTTAATTATTAGGGGTGGAAAGGCTATATTTTTAATTGGG